>CM024762.1:35630127-35685884 GCA_014218235.1 Colocasia esculenta
TGAGAGAATTGTTGTGCTTCTTCTTGTTGGAGGATTCTCCCAGCCTCTCCATATTTATCTCATGAACCATTAAAGACCCATGAGCTTTTCAAGTGACATTCTTCGAAGGTCGTTGGCTTCTTCTATGGCTGTCACCTTTGGAGTCATTGAGGTTGGTAGAGATCTTAATATTTTCTCACCTTGTCTCTAGTTTCATCAATTTTTCAAGCCCAACCAAACTGTTGGTGATATCTGTAATCTATTGTACTTTGGGTGATGGACTCTCCTGACTGCATTTGAAATCTTTCATACTACTACCAGGATGTCTATTCTTGTTTCCTTCACCTCGTCAGTTCCTTCAAATGTGATTCTGAGCTTTTCCCACATTTCCATAGTGATTTGCATGCTGAAATCATGTTGAATTCTTTCTTACTCAGCGCACAGCACAATATACTTTTACCTTTGTTGTTTAGGGATATTTTCTTCTTGTCTTCATCTGTCCAATTTTCTCTGTTGTTGAGTACCACGAGGTCTCCTTCTTCAATGATAGACCAAAGTTGGAAATCGAGACCCTGAAGGAAGAACACCATCTGAGTCTTCCAATAGTTGTAATCTTCATTGTTGAATAGAGGAGGTCTTTGATGGACTGACCTTCTGCATAATCTTGAGCTGCCATTTATCTTTGCTCTTAAGATCATGAGATCTTCCTCTCGAAGAAACCTGGCTTTGATACCACTTGTTGCCCAGATAGCAAGCCCAGAGGGGGGGGGGGTAATGGATTGCTAAAAATTCTTCTCTAAGAGAAATTCCTGTAAATAAACGAACTGGACAGACAACACTAAGATCGAAGTTTAGAGTTAGTGTTAATCAAAAAATGAGAACAATCACACAAAGAACAGGAAATTTTATCCTGGTTTGGATCTCCTATCCTAAGGAGTCCTACGTCCAGTCCCCAAGCAACCACTTGGGATTCCACTAAACAAGGGTACGATCCCCCTTAGGGATACTTACACATCCAGCCGCAGTTGGCCTTCTCTTCTCAACCAGAAGAGGAACAACACCACCTGTAACAACAGGTCTTCTCTTCACACCAGAAGAGGATAAACCACAAAGAATGCGTTGTAAGAGGGAGGCCCCAAGACCAAGCTTATAATCACTTCCTTGATCTGAGGCGAAGTCTGAGAGGCACAAGATGATTACAAGATGACTTTCTCTCAGATCTACACAAGCTCTAAAAAATAATGCACTATTCTCACGGAGAGCTAAGAGCTACAGAAAAATTGGATTGGATGAACTGGCTCTTGTTGTTGTTCCGGTGACTGGAGTTTCAAACTTCTCAGGGGTCAAGAGTTCGAACTGTCTAACTGTCCTTCATGGAGTCACCAGTCTTCTATTTATCTTCTATGAAATATTTGACCGTTGTAGTATCCGTTGAAATATGTGTTGTCTCACAGCTTCATGCACGTTAGAGAGACTGGTCTGAAGCATAGAGCAAGTGAGCTTGCAGCCATTAATGCTTGGATTGACACACACCTTAAGGGAAGATTGACTGAATCTTCTATCCTCTTGTCAGGTTGACAGGTCCATCTTTGACGTGTGTTTCTACAAAAGTCCTGCATACAATAAATGCTGACACATAGACAACTTCTCTTTGTCTAAATTTCCAGTCAACATTAGTAGTTGTGCAGTACGAAGATACACCAAAAAGGAAATGTTATCTGTCATCATTTAAGGCAACACTTTATGTAACAAGTGAGGTAACCAAGGATATATCGGGAAAATATGTACTAACATAATAAATATTCAAGACCATAGGATACAGTGTGATGCGCGGGAAGGTTTTTGAAATCCTCAGAAATTTGAACTTATACATTTAAATTTATGAGAAATGATTCTTTATAAGAAGATAAAACAAGACTTTTAAATAGCTGACTACATTATATTTGAAAGTGAAGGACATTTTGTAAAGAAATGATATTGTTATCAAATCGATGATACAATCATGTGAGAATGTAATCCATGTTGAAACCAAGTTGATGTGAACATAATCCATGTATTAATATAATGAAATCATTATTATGTACAAGTCGTTACTTAACAGAAATCGTTGTGCAGATGAAATCGTTATTTTAAATAAAATCGTTGTTTCATAGAAAGTAGTTGTAGAGATGAATCATTGTAGCAGCTAAATCGTTGTTTGAGTGAAGGTAAATCGTTGTATAGACCAAATCGTTGTTTCTATGATGAAAACATTGTTTAAGTGAAATCGATAATGAAATCGTTGTTTCAATGGTGAAATCGTTGTTTTAAGTGAAATCGATCATGATCGTTGTTTTAATGAAATCAATCATGAAATCGTTGTTTAAGGAAATCGATCATGAAATTGTTGTTTCAATGATAAATCATTGTTTAAGTAATTGATGTTGAAATCGTTGTTTTAATGATGAAATCGTTGTTTTATCGAAATTGTGATGAAATGAAATCGTTGTTTTTAGTGAAATCGATGTTGAATCGTTGTTTTAGTAAATCGATGTTTTCCGAAATCGATGATGAATTTGATGTTTCAATGAAATCGTTGTTTAAGTAACTTATGAAATTGTTGTTTTATTATGAAATCGTTGTGAGACCGAATCATTGTTGAAGTGACTTATGAAATCGTTATACCGATCGAATTGTTGTTTCTATAAAATAAGTCGATGTGTAAGAAAATATATGCATTGAACTTCAGATAGCAGTGTGTGGGATAACTTACAGTTTTTCTATAGTTATTTCCTGTGATAAACTTTAGAAACAGTTGTTAGAATTTTTTTTTCAAAGTTTTGTTAATCACCAAAAAAATACATGTATAATTCATAATAAATTTTATATGGAGATGGACATCATCACAACGACCATCTCTCAATGGATCCAAGAACTCCAACAGATATACTTCAATGGATCTATCTCTCTGCTCTATAAAAGATGAAGTGTTTGAAGTAGAAGAACCAAAGCAAACCTAAAAATTATTCAAGGAGTGTACATCACGTGATCATCTAACTCCACACACACTCAGTAAAGAGAGAAGAGCTCAAGCCTATTCAAGATAAGCTTTCAGAGCTGAAGTCTTCGAAGCTCCAAACATTCAAGCTTTCCTCTCTTCCCTCTCTCTCTGTGCATCATTGTAAATCGGGGGGAGAGTCTGTGAGTTGAGAGTTTGAGTTCCTTAGTGTTCATCTTGTATAACTCTCAGTCTGTTCTTTCTTTTCTAAGAAATACTTGTGTCCAACTGTAGGACTATATACATTGTTCCTCTTCCTATGTGAAGAGAAGGCCAGCATGGTGCTGGTGGATTCTGTCCTACTGTGGGACTGTACATAGTGTTACCCTTGGGTTACGGGAAGAACCTAGCTAGGGTTGGTGTCAGCAGAACATAGCTGAGGGTTTAAGTCTAGCAGAAACACACTGGGGTTTGTTCCAAGAGAGTGACTTCTTGACCTATAACAGAAATGAGTTTCCTTCCTACCCAGAAAGGAAGAGGACCAGCGGGGAGCTGGGGGTTTGTATATCCTTGGAGGGATTGTACCATGGTTACTAAAATCACAAATTTGCTTGGGGACTGGAAGTAGGACTTTCATTTGGAAGGGCCGAATCATGATAAATCTTTGTGTTCATGTGTGTGATTGTCTTTTAATTGCTTCCGCATTGCTACTATTTATCGTACCGATTACATTCACTAACCAAAGTTTTCAAGTGATGATTTTTATCTGTGTTTTCATATTATCCTATTCACCCCCCCCCCCCCCCCCCAAGCTATCCTAGCCCAGAGGGGGGGGGGTGAATGAATTGCTAAAAAATCATCTTAGAAATTTTATGTGACAAAATAACTTTAGAATCACTATACAAAATAGTTAGAGTTAATTAGCAGCGGATAAGGAGATAAAAGCAATCATATGAACAACAAATTTTTATCCTAGTTCAGATCTCCTATCACAAGGAGTCCTACGTCCCGTCCACAAGCTACATTGGGATTCCACTAACCAAGGTACAGTCCCTCTCAAGGACACTTACACATCCATCACTGGCTGGCCTTCTCTTCTACACTCCATGAAGAGGCAATAGACCACTTGTTACAACAGGTCTTCCATTCTACAAAATGGGTACCACCCACCTACTACCCATAGGACTTCTCTTCACTTACGAAGAGAAGCGTCAAAGAAGAGTAAAGAGGTGATGGCCCCTAGACCAAGCTAATAGCAACATTAAATGTTTGACTGAGAAAGAAATGAGAGACAAGAAGAATTACACTAAGAAGAAGTTCTCTCAGATCTAAAACAAGCTCTCACACTCTAGAAGGAATGGAAGAACATTGTTCATGGAGAGCTAAGAGCAGAGGCTTGATCTGAATGAAGTCGCGAGCTCGTGTTTTCAATCTGAAAAGGTTACGTTCATTGTGTCAACACACTTCTATTTATCTTCTCTTGAAGAAGTATCCGTTGAAGTGTCTATGTCTCTCATCTTGAAACGTGTCTCCTGACAGTTGTAGCAGTCCAACGTGAGAAACATGAAAAAACCTGCATATAATAATGCTTGGATAGGACATAGTGATGTTGGATCGAAATGGCAAACAAACAGTCCTAGAGGGGGGTGAATAGGACTTTCTATCTTTTAAACTTTCTTCTGAAAAACACAACACTAATAGATATGTTAGTACTAAGTGTGATGTGTGTGATTCAAGTGTAAACTTGGCGGAAACAATCACACATTAAATGCACAAGGGATTTATCCTGTTCGGCCCTTCCCACATGGAAGTCCTACATCCAGTCCTCAAGCCAACCACTTGAGATTTCACTAAACTGCCAACAACTTGGCCTTCTCTCATCCTTGAGAGGAATTACAAAACCCACTTGCTCCCAAGCAAGTCTTCCCTAAACAGGGGTACAAACACTGTCCTTTCACAAGGCCTTCCCTTCACAGGAGGGGTAAAGCAGAACAAACTTCTGCAAGAATTACAACAGAAATAGAGAATTAAACACTTGTGTGTTTGCCTCAAAGCTGAGCACAAAACACACCACAAACTCCAACAGGATTGAAGGATCAAGAAATTGAGCAAAATCCTAATTGAAGCAACTTGGGTGGACTTGAAGACAGTATCAAATTACACCTGCCACCCAATACAGAACTTCAGAAGAAGACTTTCTGAAGTGAGGCTCTCAGACTGTAGCTTAGCAGGAAGGCTTTTGAGAGATCTTGAAGGAATCGGATGAAGCTTTCTTGAATGTATGTGATCTCAGTGTGTTTCTTGTCTTCTGTTGTTCTCTCTTCTTCTTCTTTTATAATCTTTAAAAATATAGCCGTTTGAAGGAGATAGCCGTTGGAGCTTGGTGGCTGTTTGCAAATTAGCCGTTGGAAGAGAGTTTCTGGGATCCTTTGGATCTTGAAGGCTTTGTCCAGAAGGTCTTGAAATTTGCATCTTTCCAAGGTCTTCAGAATAGGAGCAGTTGTCACAGCTAGAAGATAAGCTCTTGTAGACTGAGCTGGGAACAACCCATGCTAACCATGTGCTCCAATTAATGCCTGTTGCAAAGACAAGACAAAGACAGCATATCTCCATACCTTTGTGGTAGGTGGGTCAGTTTGAGTACAACAGACAGTATGGAACCTAGTATTCTCAACCTTTTCAGAAATAGAGCAGACAGACAAAAAGTTAAAGTATGGGTCTGTCAGTGGTAGGTGAGATGGTCAGATGCCATGCGTCTGAGATTTTCATAAATGCTTTGTGTCTCATGAAGGATATAAACTGAAGACTGTAAGAACTCAAAAGATATTTCAGAGAAAAGCTTTGCAGAGATGAATAATTTGAATATACTATGTTCTGTCAGAGAAATATATTAAAATAATAATCTTCTAAGATTTTAGTAAGATATGTTAGGCAATAGGCAATTTGCCAATAAATTATGTTTAAGATGTTTAAGAATCAGAAAAGGATTTTATAAACTTAAAGACAGATATATTCCAAGACAGATAGAACTGACAAAGTAAAAAGTACAAGTACAAAACTGACAGTGAAGTCGAATGCAATAGAACAGGCAATTCGACTGAAGAAATAGGCATGATTCGACTTCAAGAAGAATAAGGTAATTCGACTATAGTAGTGAAGACATCAATCGAATGTAGTGTAAGGCAACATTCGGCTGTATGAGTCGAAGTCGTGAGTCGAATACAGTGTAAGGACATTCGACTGTGTGAGTCGAAGTCATGAGTCGAATACAGTGTAAAGGACATTCGACTGTGTAAGTCGAAGTCATGAGTCGAATACAGTGTAAAGGACATTCGACTGTGTAGTCGAAGTCATGAGTCGAATACAGTGTAAAGGACATTCGACTGTGTGAGTCGAATGTTATGTAAAATTGTGGACTTAGAAAAAATTTGCAAGACTTGTGACTGAGTTTCTGAAGGAGTTGGATTTTGCAGTCGAATATATCAGTCGGATACAGTAGGCTATAGAGATAGTTCTGTGGCCTTAGAAAATTTTGAGTATTCAGGATATTGTGACATATATATTTTGGAAAACACATATTTAAAGATTTGTCATAGCAAAAACATTATTCATAAGTATTTAAAAGAAACTTTGGATTTCTTAGGGGCAGTTGCTCAACAATTCTCCCCATTTTTGTTAATGACAAAAATCTTTAAATAGGTAGTAACATATAAATTTTCTTCTATACCTTTTATCATATAAATTTCTTTATACCTTTACTTCAATCTTTAGATATTAGGAGCTAAATTTCGGCTACCTTTTCTCCCCCTTTGGCATTAACATTAAGGATAGCAAATAGGAAAAATGTTGTCATAGATAAAGAGAGTACAAATTGCATAAAAACAAGCAACAGACTATATTCATAGGTCATAAAAGGAAAGAACATTTAATGTTTAGGGTTTAACAGAACTGGGTAGATAGAGGGAACGGGGAATCATAGCCAAAAATGGCTGGATGAGTTCCCAAAGCTTCAACTCATTGTTGGCAAATGAGTTGTCAAACAAAGCACTATCAACATTATAGCTGGATTTGTGGAGGGTAATTTCTTGACTGATTTGACATGGCGCCTTCTGTAAAAGGTACGCTTGTTGTATACTTGTCCATGTCTATCTTGAACCTTAGGGGAGTAAACATTTGGTAGCGGCCAGAGTGAGAAACTCATGAAGAGTGATATTCCAGTATAGGCCATTTGAGATAGCTGCATCTTTGGCTTGATAATAGTACATGTACCTCTGAGCCCATCTGAGACCTAGATGCTTTCTCAAATCCATGAGACTCTTAGAGTGAAATTCATTGAGGGATAGTCTCATCCTCTGGCACTGAGAACTGTAGGAAGGATAAGCTACTTCCCATTGTTCAGGAGTGAACCTCTCAGATTCAGCAAAGCTTAACTGAAGATCAAGGAGATGCTTATGGTACTTGGACATCTGGAGGAAAATAAACCTCTGAAACTGAGCTTGGACTTATACTTGATCTTGAATCTGGTGGCAATCCGGATGAATCTATTGAAGAGGGTTTCAGCAAAAGCACCCTGTAGGAGACTGCTCCTACAAGGGGAGGATGGAGCCCTGAAGGCATTGCCACAGACATGGAGGGAACAACTTCCCTTTGGCCTCTTAGCAAATTTTCATATTGGCCCTTGGACACATCATGCAGGCCTAACTTGAACCTTTCATAGTTGAAGGCTCTCATGGCTGTGTACTTGGCCTGAGACTCCCGAGATGAGTGGCAAAAGGCATGAAATCTGAGGGAGAGGTGGTGCTCAACTGTCAGGTAGTGACTCCTGGATTGGGCTTCTTGAAATCTACTTGCCTCCTGTGGATAGAGATCAACAAATTCTTGAGGAGTGAGGCAGTGACTCTTTTGGGAAATAAATTGGAGATCTGAAGTAGAGAGTTGGGAGGTTTTGATCAAAATAGGAAGCCAGTGTTCAAAAGTAAAACCTGGCAGGTCATGGATTTCAAGAAATGCTCTTATTGACAATATTCTCTGAACAAATTCATGGTTTGAGCAGAGTGATGAACAAAAGCATACCAGAATGGGGGAAGTAACAAGGAGGGTTTATCTCCTATTCTGGGTCCACGAGAGGCTGGCAGTTGGATACTGGGAAGTATCTCAACTAGCTGAAGGAGGGTGTTCTGGGAACCAGGTTTGGAAGCAGTGGGTAGAGAGGAGTAAAAATGTGATGGTTGGTGGAAAGATTGATTGTTATTTCCTTGAGGGGTTTGGGTTGGTGTTTCATTGGATAAATGGAAAACTTTACTTTTGAAGAGATGGATCTACTGGAATGGCTATTGGAGGGAGATCTGGAGAAGATACTTCAGGAACTGAAGTTGAAGGAGCAGTAGATTGTGGTGCAGATGAAATAGTCTCAGTAGGAAGGGTAACTGGTGGCAGGTGGAGAGGGAGGCTGATGGAGGAACAGGAAGGACAGGGTTACCATTTTTGACTAACCTTCTCTTTACTTTCCTCTTGAAATTTGGAGGTCTTGGAGGACTCAAGAGGTCTCTTGGCCTGGGGACTTCTTCAACTGCTGCCACTCCTTTTGGCTGCTGGTCAGCCACAGACTCTTGCTGCTGCACATCTGGAGGTTGATACACAACTACTGCTAGCTGATGGTCAGGGTCTTGGACTTGTTGCGACTGGGACTCATCTAACACAGGCTGCTGCTCAGCCGGATTCTCAGGTTCTTTCTCAACAGACTGCTCAAGCACTGGATCTTCAGGAACTGGGACATGGGATTCATCAGGGTGTTGTGGGTCTTGAGCAGGTGCTTCTTCTTCTTCTTGCTCTGCTGCTGCTGAGAGGAAGCTGGCCCTGATGGCCTGGAAGTGCCCTGTTGGCACACAACTGAAGCATAAGATCCTTGATCTGCTTAACCTCATCAGCCAAACTATCAAACTTTACATCAATTAACTCCACTTGCATCTGGAGAACAGACAAGTTCTCATGCTGTTTTCTAACAAGCTCTAAGAGGGTGCTAAGGCTATTACTGCTCTCCCCCTGAGACCTTGGCCGGGTCTCAAACTGAGAAGGGGAGAAGGAAGGCTCTCTTTCCTCAAAAGTATGCTCCATGGGAGAGACTGAACATCTTCAGAGACAACTCCTTTGCCTCTGAGGTCTCTTAAGACTACATCTATTGTATCTGAAGGAGCATCTGGCTCTGGAAGAGAAGAGGAAGCAATATTCTAAACTTCTGGCTGAACCTTGATGAGAAACTTGCTGGGCTTCTTGCTGAACTACTTGCTCAGGCAACTGTACTGGGACCTCAGGAATCACTGGTACTGCAGGGGCTTCAATTCTGACATTTGGTGCTGGAACATCTTGTGTGAGTAGAGATACAAGGGGTTCATCAGGGAAAATCTCATGCTCACACTCAGGCACAAGTCTTTAAACCACAGATTTTGCTTCTTACCTACCAAGGAGTAGTGACTCCTTCTGAGAGTAAAGATGCCAATTTTCTCTTTTGTGCCAACAAACAATTCACCAGACAGATCTACTGAAAATTTCTGGAAAATAAGAGTAAGCAGGGATCCATAAGGGAGGGATTCCTGCAAATCCTTTGAAGCAATCATCTTTTCCAAAATTACTGCTGGCAGATTCACCTTGTGCCTCTGAACTGCCCAAAACAAGAGGTTCCCATCTCTTGCAGTAATGGAGGAGTGAGTACCTGCTCTAGGGGTGATGATGTTGGTGATTATTGAATGGATCAATCTCTTCTCAGCAGATAACTCATTGACCTGAAGTCCTCTTTTGCAAAGGGTCCCCAAACTTCCAATAATCCCCAATTTTTGCTTTTCAAGGGGAATAAACTCACTGAGACAATGACCAGAATTGGGCAATCCAAAAATTCTACCAAAATTCCTCAGATATGGTAATCTTGGTGCCCTTGACATATCCAACTATAGTATTGCCCGATGACACTTGGAGAGAAGCATAAAAAGATCTAATAGCACTGGCTACAAAGGGCTCGGAAATTTGACAGAGTTTGGTCCAACCCATGGCATTAAGGGTCTCTTCTACCCAAGAAAGACTGCCATTCAAATGAGAGAACTCTACTGATTTTCCAGAACAATGGGGATCTTAGCCAAACGCTGGAGTTGGTCAGGGGTTAGCTGAACGACTCTTGAACCCTAGGAGATGCCATCTAGAAGATAGAAGTAGAAAATGTTCAGGGAACCACCAAGGGAGGAAGATATACACAGAGGAGATGAAAGATCCTACCTTTTTCTTGAAGAGAGGAGTTTGCAGATGGTTCCTGGGAGGTCCTTCGCCGAAAACAGTGAAGGCGCGAAGAGCCGGAGAAGACAGGAGAGTCAAAAGGGATTTCAAAAGGGTGTCTTCTAAGGGAGAAGGGGTTTGTTTATATAAAGGCTGGAAAGAAGCTGTCCCTTGATCTCAGGCTGAACGGACGCGATTGAATGATGTGACCGTTAAGTCATGAAGGGGCGCGCCTTAATGAGGTGTCAGTTACGAATTTTTTAAGCGCCGTTTCAGGAAGTCTTAATGAGTCGAATTAAGTATTCGACTGCATCAGTCGAATGCAAGGTTTTAACATGAGTCGAATGCATCGATTCTTCATGAATCGAATGCATGAGTCGAATGTTTGGGACTTAGAAAATTTTCAGGATGACTTTTCACAGTCAATTCATACACACATTATTCAAGCAAGATTTTAATTGGGTAATTTTTAATCAGGGTTGCACATACCTATTTCTCTTCTAATAGATGTAAATCTATCTTCAGGTAGAGGTTTGTGAAAATATCTGCAAGTTGATTTTCTGTAGAAACAAATTCAAGAGAAATATTTCCATTACTTACATGGTCCCTGATGAAGTGATGTCTAACCTCAATATGCTTTGTTCTTGAGTGCTGGATTGGATTCTTGGTCAAATGATTGCACTTGTGTTATCACAAAGCATTGGAATTTCTTGGAGCTGATGACCATAGTCTTTCAATTGATGCTTGATCCATAGGAGTTGAGTACAGCAACTTCCAGCTGCAATGTATTCAGCTTCTGTGGTGGATAAAGCTACTGAGTTCTGCTTTCTGGAAGACCAAGATATTAAACACCCTGTAAGAATTTGACAAGTGCCACTGGTGCTTTTTCTATCTAATTTGCATCCAGCATAGTCAGCATCACTATATCCAATTAATTTAAATTCTGAACATCTAGGATACCATAGACCTAAATTACTGGTATTTATAAGATATCTAAAAATTCTTTTAACTGCATGAACGTGAGATTCTTTTGGATCAGCTTGGAATCTTGCACATAAACAAACACGAACATATATCTGGTCTACTTGCAGTAAGATAGAGCAGTGATCCTATCATTCCTCTATAGATCTTTTGATCTACTTTTTACCAAGGATCACTATCTAACTTAATGCCTGAGCTCATGGGTGTTCCTAAAGGCTTACATTTGTCAAAACCATATTTAGTGAGCAAATCTGAAATGTATTTGGTTTGACAGATGTGAGTCCCTTCCTTGGTCTGCTTGATTTGCAAGCCAAGAAAATAATTTAGTTCACCCATCATACTCATTTCAAATTCATTTTGCATCAAATTTTCAAAGTATTTGCAGAGTGATTCATTAGTAGAACCAAAAATAATATCATCAACATAAATTTGTACAATTAGGATTCCATCTAAAATTTCTTTATAAATAAAGTACTATCTACTTTTCCTCTTATAAATCATGTGATATAAGATAAGCACTTAGTCTTTCATACCAAGCTCTTGGAGCTTGTTTCAAGCCATATAGTGCTTTCTTTAAACGGAAAACATGATCAGGATGCTTAGTGTCTTCAAAACTAGGAGGTTGCTCAACATATACTTCTTCTTTAATAAAACCATTTAGAAAAGCACTTTTAACATCCATCTGAAATAGATTAATATTAAGAGAGCAAGCATATGCTAATAAGATTCTAATTGCCTCTAATCTAGCCACTGGAGCATAGGTTTCATCAAAATCTATGCCTTCCTCTTGGGAGTATCCTTGAGCTACAAGTCTGGCTTTGTTCCTAGTGATTATCCCTGATTCATCCATTTTGTTTCTGAAAACCCATCTGGTTCCAATAACTGGATGATCAGTAGGTCTAGGTACAAGGGTCCAAACTTCACTGCGTTGGAACTGATTGAGTTCCTCTTGCATAGCAAGGATCCAAGATTCATCACCCAGTGCATCATTGATTGTCTTAGGCTCAATTTGTGAAACTAAGGCAGAGAAATCACAAGGATTTTGCATACCTCTTGTTCTTACTCTATCTTGAGGATTACCTATGATATTTTCTCTAGGATGGTCCCTGTGGTACCTCAATTCTCTAGGTAGTCCTTCTTGTGTTTCTTCTTGTTGTTGGAGATCTTCTAATGGGGGATCTTCATTTCTTCATCTTTGCCTTCTTCTTCTTCAAGAGAAGTCTTTTCAAGATCCCTGCACAGATCATCAACACATTCTTTTTCTTCTTCTATCCTTTTGATAGAAGGGTTAGTTTCATCAAATAAAACATGCACAGTTTGTTCTATGGTTAATGTTTTTCTATTAAACACTCTGTAACCTCTAGGTTTTGAAATGTAACCTAACAGAAACCTTCATCACTTTTAGGATCTAATTTCCCTAAATTGTCTTTACCATTATTTAGATAAAACACTTACAGCAAAAGGTCGGAGATGACTGATATTGGGCTTTTTATCCTTGTACAATTCATATGGTGTCTTCTTCAGAATGGGTCTGATCATGCATCGATTGATGACGTAGCATGCTGTATTTACTGCCTCTGCCCAGAAGTACTTTGGTAAATTATACTCATTCAGCATTGTTCTGGCCATATCCAGCAGTGTTCTATTCTTTCTTTCTGCTACTCCATTCTGCTGAGGTGTTCTTGGAGCTGAGAAGTTGTGTTCAATTCCATTTTCTTCACAGTACTCCAGGAAATCTTCATTTTTGAATTCACCACCATGATCAGATCTGATACTGGTAATCTGAAATTTTTTATTTTTCTGAACTATCTTGCTGAATTTCAGAAAAGCTTGAAATGCTTCAGATTTGGCTTCTAGAAAAGACACCCAAGTGTACCTTGAGTAGTCATCAACTAATACATAGCCATAGATCTTTCCTCCAAGACTGATTGTCCTCATAGGTCCAAATAAATCCATGTGAATCAATTCTAAGGGCTTAGAAGTTGTAACAATTGTTTTGGACTGAAATGAGGTCTTGGTCTGTTTTCCTTTTGCACAGGCTGAGCAAATTCCAGACTTCTTGATTTTCATCTTGGGAAGACCTTCAACCAGGTCATGCTTTATTAATTTCTTGATCACTGAAGTGCTTGCATGACCAAGTCTTCTGTGCCACAAATCAGACTCTTCACTTTTGGTAGTAGCTAAACATAGGTTTATTTCTTTTAATTCTGCTAGTTGCAATGTATACAAATTCTTCACTCTTTGTGCTTCAAAAACTGTCTTGTTATCCTTGAGAATTATACACTTATCATTATGAAAACTTACTAAATGCCCTTTATCACATAGCTAACTAATACTTATCAGATTGTGCTTGAGACCTTCTACATACATGACATCATCAATTAAGTTCTTTTCTTTAGTACCAATTGTTCCACTTCCTAGAACTTTTCCTTTTCCATTATCACCATAAGTAACTTGACCAGATTCTTCTCTAAAACTTGTGAATAGCTTCCTATCTCCTGTCATGTGCCTTGAGCATCCACTATCCAAATACCATTTGGATGCCCTCAGCCGACCCTGCAAACAAAGCTAAACTGTAACTTTTGGTACCCAAATTTTCTTGGGTCCTTGATGGTTAGTTTTAGGAATCCATCTCAAGTGTCTAGTAGTGCATGTGCTAACAGTGTGTCCTAGTTGGTTACAATGAGTACAACACAAATCAAAAGTATTTTTCTTGTGTGTATTGTTACTGAATTTCTGTTTTTGTGTCTGTAGACATGTTGATTTACCTTTTGGTATTTTTTATGTCTTTTTCTGCTACAAATTTAGGAGTTGGATAGACTTTAGGATGAATAATGTGTTCCTCATTTTGTAGGGGTGTGTATCCTACTCCATATTTTTTTTCCCTTTTCTAGCACCTTTGAGATTTACAAATAGAAGGTTTTGCATGTAGAAATCTTTTCCAAGGTAGCTCTTAGATAACCATTTTCCTCTTGTAATTTTTCTTCATTCTTAAGTTCTTTCAAGTTTGATTCTAATTCTAATATTTTGCTGTTTTTATTTTTTAAATCTTCACACAGTAATTCATTAGCTCTTTTGGTTTCATTTAAACTTTTGCTTAAACTTTCTGCCTTTTTTTTAAGAAAGGTATTACTCTTTTCTAGGTTTAATAGGTTTAGTCTAACTATTTTTATTTGTCTTACTACAGATTTATACTTTTCATAAAGTTCATTAAAAGCATCCTCAAGACTATCTGAATCAGATTCTGAACAGGAAGTAAAAGAGGTTTCTGAATTTACCTATTCTAGTCCTGCCATGAGGGCTAGATTAGCCTTCTCTTCTTCTTCGGATTCTGAGCTGGAGGAGTCTGAGCTGGTAGCATCTCATCTCATTGTCCCAAGTTGCTGCCATAGCCTTCTTTTTGAACTTTCTAAACTTCTTTTCTTTGCCCTTCTTCTTATCTGATTTTTCTGCTTGATCCTTCTTCTTGAGTCTAGGACATTCAGACTTGTAATGTCCTGGCTGATTGCACTCATAACAAGTTGGCTCCTTCTTCTTATCTTTCTTGAAGAATTTCCTTGAGCCAAACTTTTTCTTCTTGGCCAAAATTCTCTGTAATTTTCTTGAGAGCATAGCCTCATCATCACTGTCATCTGATTTCTCTTTGGAGTCTTCAGATGAAGAAGAATCTGCAATCTTTAAAGCATTTGAAATTTTCTTTTTCGAAGAGCTTTCAGAAAATCTTTCCATGTTTTTTTCATGTGCCATGAGGGATCCTATTAACTTGTCAATGGTTAATTGTGTTAAATCATGGGCTTCCTCTATGGCTGTAACTTTAGGAGTCCAGACATTTGTTAGAGATCTTAAGATTTTCTTACTATTTCTTCATTGGTTAGGACGTTCCCTAAAGCACTTAATCCTACAATTATATTTGAAAATCTATTGTACATTTGAGTTATATTTTCATTGGGGAGCATTTTAAACTGTTCATATTGAGATACAAGTATGTCTATTCTTGTTTGTTTAACCCTATCTGTGCCTTCATATGTTACTTGTAATTTATCCCACATTTCTTGCTGTTTTACAGGCTGAAAGTCTATTAAACTCTCTTTTAGATAAAGCACAGCAAAGATAATTTTTTGCTTTGAAATTTAAGGACATATTTCTTTTGTCTGCAATTGAAAGAGCACCAGAAGAGGATTCTGCAAGGACTTAAAATCACCTTGTTCAATTACCTGCCATAGGTCGAAGTCAGTACCTCTGATGAAGCATTCCATCCGCATCTTCCAATATTGGTAATCTTCACCATCAAAGAGTGGCCTTGTGACTGATTGGCCTTCATAGTTGTGTGCTTCGGATGCCATTTCTTCTCAAATCTTTAATTCTTCTGAGAAGACCTTGCTCTGATACCACTTGTTGGATCGAAATGGCAACAAACAGTACTAGAGGGGGTGAATAGGACTTTCTATCTTTTAAACTTTCTTCTAAAAAACACAGCACTAAATAGATATGTTAGTACTAAGTGTGATGTGTGTGATTCAAGTGTAAACTTGGCGGAAACAATCACACAATTAAATGCACAAGGGATTTATCCTGGTTCGGCCCTTCCCACATGGAAGTCCTACATCCAATCCTCAAGCCAACCACTTGAGATTTCACTAAACTGCCAACAACTTGGCCTTCTCTCACCCTCGAGAGGAATTACAAAACCCACTTGCTCCCAAGCAAGTCTTCCCTAAACAGGGGTACAAACATTGCCTTTCACAAGGCCTTCCATTCACAGGAGGGGAAAAGCCAAACCAAACTTCTGCAAGAATTACAACAGAAATAGAGAATTAAACACTTGGGTGTTTGCCTTAAAGCTGAGCACAAAACACACACAAACTCCAACAGGATTGAAAGATCAAGAAATTGAGCAAAATCCTAATTGAAGCAACTTGGGTAGACTTGAAGACAGTAGCAAATTACACCTGCCATCTAATACAGAACTTTAGAAGAAGACTTTCCTAGGTGAGGCTCTCAGACTGCAAATTACAGTAGCAAATTACACCTGCCATCCAATACAGAACTTCCGTTTGAAGGAGATAGTCGTTGGAGCTTGGTGGCTGTTTTCAAATTAGCCGTTGGAAGAGAGTTTCTGGGATCCTTTGGATCTTGAAGGCTTTGTCCAGAAGGTCTTGAAATTTTCATTTTTCAAGGTCTTCAGAATAGGAGCAGTTGTCACAGCTAGAAGATAAGCTCTTGTAGACTGAGCTGGGAACAACCCATGCTAACCATGTGCTCCAATTAATGCCTATTGCAAAGACAAGACAAAGCAAGCATATCTCCATACCTTTGTGGTAGGTGGGTCAGTTTGAGTACAACAGACAGTATGGAACCTAGTATTCTCAACCTTTTCAGAAATAAAGCAGACAGACAAAAAGTTAAAGTATGGGTCTGTTAGTGGTAGGTGAGATGGTCAGATGCCATGCGTCTGAGATTTTCATAAATGCTTTGTGTCTCATGAAGGATATAAACTGAAGACTGTAAGACTCAAAAAGATTTCAGAGAAAGCTTTGCAGAGATGAATATTTGAATATACCATGTTCTGTCAGAGATATATTAAAATAATAATCTTCTAAGATTTTAGTAAGATATGTAGGCAATAGGCAATTTGCCAATAAATTATGTCTAAGATGTTTAAGAATCAGAAAAGGATTTTATAAACTTAAAGACAGATAGAACTAACAAAGGAAAAAGTACAAGTACAAAACTGACAGTGAAGTCGAATGCAATAGAGTAGGTAATTCGACTGAAGAAATAGGCATGATTCGATTTCAAGAAAAATAAGGTAATTCGACTATAGTAGTGAAGACATCAATCGAATGTAGTGTAAGGCAACATTCGGCTGTATGAGTCGAAGTCGTGAGTCGAATACAGTATGAAGGACATTCGACTGTGTGAGTCGAAGTCATGAGTCGAATACAGTGTAAAGGACACTCGACTGTGTAAGTCGGAGTCATGAGTCGAATACAGTGTAAAGGACATTCGACTGTGTGAGTCGAAGTCATGAGTCGAATACAGTGTAAAGGACATTCGACTGTGTCAGTCGAATGTTAAGTAAAATTGTGGACTTAGAAAAAATTCGCAAGACTTGTGTCTGAGTTTCTGAAGGAGTTGGATTTTGCTGTCGAATATATCAGTCGGATAGAGTAGGCTATAGAGATAGTTCTGTGGCCTTAGAAAATTTTGAGTATTCAGGATATTGTGACATATATATTTTGGAAAACACATATTTAAAGATTTGTCATAGCAAAAACATTATTCATAAGTATTTAAAAGAAACTTTGGATTTCTTAGGGGCAGTTGCTCAACAAGTGAGAGGGAGATCATATGGATATCTTCTTTACTCCGGTCAACATGATATGTCTAACGTTGTAAACGTGTATGACTACCGGAAACCTGCAGACAATAAATGTTAGAAGATAGACAAGTTAAATGTATCTAAACTATCAGTCAATGTTATTGGCCATACTGCAGGAGGATATACTAAAGAGGAAATACCATCTGTCATCATTTTAAAGTCCTAACTGATATGTCTTGAAAGTGGTAACCTGTAAAAGATGACGTGCATAGACACTGTACCCATGAAAAATAATAAATGCTTGCGTTCAAAGGATACATAATAGTTTGCGGGAAGATTCGAAATGCACAACATTAAATAGATTTGAAAGGAACTGCGAGGCAAATATGATTAAAACTAATTTATCATGGTTAGTGAAACTTTAATTATAACCATAATCAAGATCTTTGTAAAGTCATTGCAAGGTATACAGGTCAATACAGCGATATCAAAGAATAGTCGATGTCCAAACATATCGATGTTCAAATAGAGTCGATGTTCAGAGACAATTGATGTCCAAACATAATCGATGTCAAAGAGAGTCGATGTTCAGAGACAGTCGATGTCCAAAGAATAATCGATGTGAAGATAATCGATGATTAAACATAATTGATGTTGAACCGTAATTGATGTGAGCGTAATCGATATTTAACCATAATTGATGTGAGCGTAATTGATGTTGATACATAATTGATGTTTAAGTGAAATTGATGTGACCATAATCATTGTTGAACAGTAGTCGATGTTTAAGTGAAATCGATGTGAACATAATCGATGTTGAAACATAATCGATGTTTAAGTGAAATCAATGTAACCGTAATCGATGTTGAACCGTAGTCGATGTCTAAGTGAAATCGATGTGAAAAAAATTGATGTTTATGTGAAATCGATGTGAGTGTAATCGATGTGAGCATAACCGATGTTGACTTAGATAATCATATGCATTAGACTTCTAATTTAAATGAGTGTAACCAACCTATAGAATTTATTTCATTTGATACATGTTGACAGACTTCAGACAAATGTGTTAGTCAAGTATTTTCCATAGTTTTGTTTATCACCAAAATAAATATAAGTGAAGATAAATGTTCATCAATCTCCCCTTTTTTGGTGATGACAAAACAATAAGAGTATGGAACGGAATTTTCTGAAATAAATCTTGAGTAAAATGATAAATATGTATTTCAGAGTGTGTTCTCCCCCCTTTTTGTCATTAATCAAAAAGAAAACTAGGAGATAAAAAGAGGCAAAGATAAATGGAGGCCAATTGAAATGACATTAATCACTAAGAGATATAGAAGGCAGTGGACAAGAGAGAAGCAAGGCGAGTGATGATAGTTCAAGCTTTGACTTCCTGCACTTCAAAAAATAATGGGAGCTGCCTCTGATCCTCAAGAAACTGATTGTATTCTATACGACTGAGAGTCATCCTGTAGAGACTATGGGTGCCAAAACTAGCATGCTGCAGAAACTGATCAATGGAGATAGGATAAGCAATGTTTTGAGCTAGCAGTTCCTGCCTCAGAGCAATGTACACTTTGTTCCTTTCAACCTAGATGGAATAAGGATCTGTCACCAAATTGATGGAGTTTAGATCCATGAACTGCTCAGGAGATAAGGTGGGCTGATCAGATTTGAATTGAGCTGATCTAGTTGGAGAGCTGCCTGGTGATATTTCTTGCGCCACTCAGTAGGAAAAAATCTTTCGGATTCATCTAATAGAGGGACTAAAACTAAAGATTTGATGAACCCCCTGTGATACTCTCTAAAAAGAAAGCGAGGAAAGCTAGAGAAACTCCTTTTTGGACCTAAATCCGAGCTTTGACTCTGGCAAATCTTTAAAAAATAATGGGACCAATATCATAGTCTATGAGATGGAAGTGCAACTGAGGTAATAACTTGAACTCAGAAAGCTTGAGAGTGGCAAAATCAACTTGAAAAGCTGTACAATCCTTTTGCTGCGACCAAAGCTCATCCAGAGCCGACCTGAACTGTGCTAATTGAGCCTCAGGGAGATTATGAATATGACAATAGTCGTTGTACATCTGAAACTACCTTACCAACTTGACTTCTTTCTGAATTTTAGGTCCCCAAGATGAGGTGTGTTGATGCACAAACCATTCTGATAAAGAAAGAGGATGATCTGACGGAGGGTATCTGCGATCCCTTGAAATCTCAAATTTTCTGTAAAGAGCTCTATGGGATCTGGCCCACTGTTCCTCAGTCTTAGACTCAATAGTAGAAAGAATCTTAGTGATCTCAGTTTTAGGCACATCAGACAAAGGAAAATAAGAGAAAGGCATTCTGAAAGATTAAGATAGGGGAGTCCAAAACTGCAGCAAAGGTGCACTTCTGAAGGTACTCAGTGAAAGAGATTTTCCCCGGGAGTAGTAGTAGATAAGGAGTACTATAGTGGAGGAAACAAGGTGGTAGAGCTACAGAGAATAAGCTCTTGAGAAATCTTTCTCTTTTCCGGAGCAAGACTGGAAGAAGAGTCAGTCCTGTAAACATGAGAGGAAACATTAAAACAGTCTTGATAATGGCTTCTTCAAATTCATCTTTAATGTGACTGACTGAAATGTCAGCCAAGCAAGTCCCTTCAGGAATGAGGGTGATGAAGGATGGTGGAGTAGGAAGATGAAGAGAGGAGAAAGAATGTGGGGGAGGTTGTGTAGATGGTCTAGTTGAAGAAGTACCAAAAGTAGAGCCTAGAGGTGCCTTGGAGTGGAAAGGTGGAATAGAAGGAGAGGGTGTAGGTGATGAGGGTGGTTCATCAATGAAAGGAGGAGGAGAATAAATGTGTTTAGGAAGATGTTTCTTGGAAGGCTCTAAATGAACACATATTTTCATTTTCTTGGGCTTGTTGTGACCCCTTCTAGTGAGCCTAGGGATACTATCGTGTACAGCCTTCTTTCTGATAGGTTCATCAACAGTTGGATCTTCTTGCATAGCTTCAATTTTCTGTGTGCTGATGAGTATAGGCGTCATCATCAGAGGCATCTTCTACTATACCTTCCACAAAAGGATCTTCAAAAATAGCAGCAATAGGCTTCCCCTGAGCTGGAGCTTCTTCCATGGAACTTCTTCTAAATGTTCTGCTTATAGGTCCTCTGGAGGGACACCTGTATGCTCCCCCTCAGCAGGAGCTACTCCTCAAGAGAACTAACAAATGGCTCAATGTGCTCAGGAGCAATGTCCTCAATTCTTCGATCAGCAACTATAGATGCAACTGGTTCAATATCCCTAACTTCAGTTTCAGCTTTTTGAAAGGATGGAGCTTGTGTACTATGAGTGTCTCCCATGATGGCGCCTCCTTCAGCCATGGAGACCTTTGACCACACATTAGCAGACAAAGAGAATCCATGTTTCTTCAAATTCCTTGTTCGGATAGGCTGTCCCATTCTCTCCAGTAACTCCCCTTCCAGATCTACTTCAAAATGTTGAAAATTTTTGGTGAGTAGATGAGCATAGGAAAGAGGTACTGCCAGCATGCTCTTCTTATCCCAAATAAGTTTGGCTGCAAACTTCATTCTTTCAAACATGATTTGGGCCATATTCACTTTCTGATTTTGCACTGCCCAGAACATGATATCGGCATCTCCTTTTGTGCATTGAGAAAAGGTGGCACTACGAGGTACTAAAAGCTGGCAGACAATAAAATGCAGTAGCCTATTGAAAGCTGTAAACTGATTTATATCAATTTTTCCGTCCTTGAGTTTATACTTTGTTCCAATAATCCCAATTCCTTTAGCATGAATCCACAAAGTTTACCAAATTGTGACCCTCCTTTGAACAGCCAAATAGTTCGTCTAACAGGTAAAAGGTGATTCAAATGTTCTTACCTTTAACAAAATAAGTAAGTGTTCCTCCATCTTCAGACTAAAGGTAGGTGTAGAACGCCTTCACTAAATGCGGGTAGCTAGGTTCTGAAACTATACACATCCCTGTCCATTTCATCCTCTCAAGCGCTTCAATCACGTTGACCATTCCATGCTTATCTAAATCTGCCATATCAACTACCTTGTTGCCGCAAACCTTGATCTTGACTGTCTGAAACCTCTGAAGTTGTTCTGCCATGAGGAAATCCGCACTATATCCACCCAGACTACTAGAGCTCCCAGAAGCGACCATGGAAATTGACAAGAGAAGATTCTAAATGATCGTAGGAGGAACAGGACTAAAATCCCTCAAGAAATTTAGCGAGAAGAATCAAAAGTTTCTGAAGAGGGAAGAGTGCTATGTGGAATCGATGGAGGGTTTCGCCGATCGCAGAGTCGAACGGGCACGAAGAGAGAGAGAGTGAATCAGTAGGGAATGAGTTGCCATCGATATATAATAAAGAAAGGTAAAGTGAAAAGGCGGAGCATTAATTGCACAAGACGATAAAAAAGTTTGTGTAATTGATAGCGCAAACATGAATAGAATATAGGAGATAATAGAATCGATTTATATATAGGAAAGGGGGTAAAATCTTACTCTGAAATAAATTTATTTATTTTAGTCATATGCAAATAAATCTATTACAATTGCACATGCTTAATTCCCATCTCAGAGAGGTAAATCTCTCTCTCATGTAAGGCTTTTGTAAAGATGTCTGCTAACTGATTTAGAGTATCTATAAAGGAAATATTAATATTACCATTTGCCACATGATCTCTAATAAATGATACCTAACCTCAATATGCTTAGTCCTCAAGTGCTGTATAGAATTTTTGGTGAGATTGATAGCACTGATGTTGGCACATAGCAGTGGAATAGTTTTGATGTGCAGTCCATAATCTTCAAGCTGTTGTTTGATCCAAAGGAGTTGTGTACAACAGCTACCAGTAGCTACATATTTAGTTTCAGCAGTTGATAAAGCTACTGAGTTTTGTTTCTTTGAGGACCATAAAATTAACCATCCTGCAAGAAATTGACAACAACCACTGATGCTTTTTCTATCCACTTTGCATCCAGCATAATCAGCATCTGAGTATCCAATTAAATTTGTTTCACAAGTTTTAGGATACCATAGACCTAAGTTATGAGTATGAGCTAAATATCTATAAATCCTTTTTACTGAAATCAGATGTGATTCCTTAGGATCAGATTGATACCTAACACGCATCCATACACTAAATAAAATATCAGGTCTACTTACAGTTAAGTGAGGCAGTGAACCAATCATACCTCTGTAAAGCTTTTGGTCCACCTACTTACCTTCTGGATCACTATCCAACTTTGTTGATGTGCTCATGGGAGTAGATAGAGGCTTAGCATTTTCAAATTCAAATTTCTTTAATAATTCCTTGGTGTATTTAATTTGAGTGATGTGAGTTCCTTCTTTACCTTTCTTGATTTGTAGTCCAAGGAAGTAGTTGATCTCTCCCATCATGCTCATCTCAAATTCTATCCAAAATTTCCAAGAACTCAACATAATTTTTGGTCTGGCTTTCCACATATGAACAAACATGCCAGAATGCATACTTTCTTTGTGTTTGAAAGAAAAAATACGGGTGTCCTCATTCCAAATCAAAATGTTAAAATACCAAAAAGGGAAGTCATTTCAGAAATAAAACACAAACAAAAAAGGACTCAAATATGGGTTAGAAAAGGCTTATTGTTTCTGCTCAATCAAACTGATGGTCCCAACAGGGTTTGGGAACCAAAATTCTTTCTTCTCTAATTTTAATTGTGTAGGAAGGTCGTGCACCCAGTTCCAATGTGTGGTATCTTGACAGTGGGTGTTCACGACATATGACTAGTGACAGAACTAAATTTTCATATCTGATTGAAAAGGACGAAGGATCAGTCACTTTTGGAGGTAAAAATAAATAAAAAATAATTGGATCTAGAAAGGTTGGTAAATCCTCCTCAAACTTAATTTACAATATTTTGCTTGTTGTTGGTTTAGACTATAATGTACTGAGTAAAGTCAACTGTGCGACAAGGGTCACAAGGTTGCTTTTGAATCAGATTTTGAAAAATAATTGATTATTCATTTGAGAAAATAAAATTCTTTAGAAAAAGGGAAACAATATCTACATGATAAATCTTGACAGAAAGTTTGCTGAAAACATCTATTTGGTTGCTAATAAAAATGAAATTGTATGGACATGGCATAAGAGACTTGGTCATGCAAGTTTCAACACCATAAATAAACTCATAAGGTTAAATCTGGTTGAAGAACTTCCTGAACTTTTCCAAATGTTCAGAATCAACTTTGTGGGATATGTGCTCAAGAAAAACAAACCAGAAAACCGTTTAAAATTTTCAATGATGTATTACTTCTAAGCCACTAGAATTACTTCATTGAACCTTTTTGGGCCAACAAGAATTCTTAGTCTTAGTAGCAAACGATATGGATTTGTCATCATTAATGATTTTACTAGATATACTTGGGTTATCTTTCTATCCCATCAAAGTCATACTTGTCAAGAATTCAAGAAATTTTGTGACACTACCTTAATGGGATTTTCACATGAAATAAAATCCATTTTGACTGATCATAGGGGTGAATTTGAAAATAAGGTATTTTCTAATTTATGTACTGAGTTGAGCATTTTTCACAGATTCTCTTCTCCAAGAACTCCATAACAAAATGGAGTTGTAGAAAGAAAGAATATAACTCTTGTGAAAATGGCTAGATCCATGCTCTTGGAAAGCAAACTGCTAAATCCTTCTCAGTTGAAGCTATGAATACAACAAATCATGTTTTGAATAGAGCATTGGTTAGATAAAAAATCAGAAAAACCCCCTATGAACTTTTGAAAAACAAAAAATCCACTTTGACTTATTTTAAAGTTTTTTGTTGCAAATACTTTGTACATAACGACAATAAAGAAAATCTTGACAAATTTGATGCTCAAAGTATTGAAGCTTTTTACCGTAGTTACTCTGAATTATCTAGAGCATATAGAGTTTACATTCTTAAGAATAAAATTGTGGAAGAATCTCCACATGTAGTCTTTGATGAAAATTCTTATAAATCTGTTGACTCTACATCTTGTAGGACTCTACAAAATGCAGAAGAAGATGACTTCATTGTTGAGTCTTCACCAACTGTTGAAGAGCATAAAGGAACATCAGAAAATCTGAATAATCCAGTACCTACCACAAATGGATCAGTAATATTGCTTAAGAACTGCATGAAACTGATGAGGTAACATCTGAACCCAGATTGTTAAAAGATCATTTTGTAGAGAATGTAGTTCGTAATTTGCATAATAGCGTTAGAACTAGATCTTCTTTTCATAATGTAATAAATGAAGACCTCTTGGCACTAATTTCCCAGATTGAACCTAAGTCTATTGATGATGTTAAGCCAAAATGTTGAGCAACTATCTTAAGAATTGTTGAATATACTTAGCAATATTATTGTGCAATTATCTTTTCCAAATGTTTCAACATTGTGTTTTTTCTATGACAAAATATTTTAATATCTCCTAAAACAAATTATTGAATTATACCACAAGTTATTTTGTATAAAAAAATTAATACGTCAAAATAAAGGCATATATGTATTATACTTTGTAACACTTATTTATGTTTGTGTCAATATATAGGACTTAAGTGTCAACACTAACACACTTGATAAGACAATTTTTCGAAGTCCACAAGTGTATACTGTATACCATACTAACTCTAACTCCTAGAAAGTCGAAGTGGGCTAACGATGTTGTGAAATGTTCTTCACTCCGACTCTTGAAAAGTCGAAGTAATCTAGCTTCACTCTGACTCTTCGAAAGTCGAAGCATTCTAGGTTCACTTTGACTCCTCTAAAGTTGAAGAGATCTAGCTTCACTCCGACTCCTTGAAAGTCGAAGTAGCCTCACTTCGACTTCTGAAAAGTCAAAGTATTACCAATTGCTTGATTGACTCCGACTTTCAAGAAGTCGAAGTTTATTACCAATCAGTCTTACTCTGACTTTTATAATAATCGAAGTCTAGTATTGTTTATGTCTTGATTATTTCTCACTCCGACTCTTTAGAAATCAAAGTATAACATCAACTTCTGTGTTACTTGGATAATTTTTGTTATTCCTTACAGAACATAATGTTTTATTTATCTTGATTATTTCAATAAGATTCTCTTTATCCCTATGGGATCCTTTACAAAATGATTGTCTCATATATGTCTTACAATATGATGTTTTCCTTGCTATTAAATTTAAATATAGTTAGGTAGGAAAGAGTGTATTCAAAGTAATCATATTAAAAAATATTTGTTAAGATTTGAAAGGATTGTATAATGTGTTCTCTTGCTTGCTGTCAGAAATATAGTTATATTCCCATTTGATAGATGCTAAGAAGTAAATGCAATGGTAGGTATAAGCAGCATGGGATATCTGTCAGAACTCACCTACCATATATCCTTTCTGTCAGAACTTCCTTACTTTCAGGAAAAGTCTATATATTCCCTATACAACTGTCTGTCTGTTCTTAAATGCTCTGAACATCTGTCTATTTATAGTCTGTTATACTTTACGTATATTTCTATCTCACCTACCTCCGAAAGGACAGAGGTACTTGTGTTTCTTTACCTTGCAGATATTTAGCTACCTACTAAAGCTTGCTTGCTGTTAGTCATGGGTATGAAGCTTATAGTCATCTAATGAAGCTGTCTCATAGAGCCATGAAGCTATTTGCATAGTCTGAAGCCATTGAGACTCTAAGAGCTGAAAGACTGATGGTCATAACAGAAGCCTCAAGGTCTCAACATCAAAGGATCAACGACCATCTTTCAAATGGCTGGTTTTCTAACGTTCAGGTTCAAACGGAAGCTCAAGTCTCTGATGCTTATATATGAGCTGAAGTTTGAACCAGACAACACAACACACCAATTAAAAATCACAAGAATCAAGAACCACACAAGCATACACAACCATACCTTCTACAGAAAGAGAAAGAGAGAAGCTCACTAGATCTAAAAGAGTTGTTGCTTCAAGCTTCGAATTCCAAGCTCTCTGCATTCTAAAGTCTTCTCTTTTAGTGGCTATTGTATTCTAAATCTTCTCAATTCACCACCCTTGAGTCAGAAAGAGTTAGAGCAATCCTTTTCATCTTGTCTCTCTTTCTGATTTATGTGTTTGCTCAATTCTTGAGTAGACAAACTGTACTCTTTTCAGTGTTCTTAACCAGCAAGGGGTTTGTTCCCTGTAGTGCCCCTCTTGTGAAGGGAAGACCTTCTATTGTATGTGTTTGTATTATCCCTTGATAAAGGGAAGACTTGCTTGGGAGCAAGTAGGTTGTAATACCTCTCAGGTTGAAAGAAGGCCAAGTGTTCTTGGCAATTAGTGAAAACCCAAGTGGTTCTTGGGGACTAGATGTAGGACATCCATGTGGGAAGGGCCGAACCAAGATAAAATTTCTGTGCACTTTGTGTGATTGTTTATGCCAAGTATTTCACTTGTTCACACGCTACACCTTAGTACTAACATTACCATTTAGTGCTATCTAGTTTTAGATAAATTTTTAAAAGTGCAAAGAAGTCCTATTCACCCCCCTCTAAAACATCTAATGCTCCATCTCTATCTGACAATGTGGTATCGGAGTGAGGTCTTCTCAGAAGAATCAAAAGATTTGAGAAGTGATGGCAACTGAAGGCCACAACTATGAAGTACAGTCTGTTACAAGGCCACCCTTCTTTGATGGTGAAGATTACCAGTACTGGAAGATGAGAATGAAATACTTCATCTGAGGCACAGATTTTGATCTATGGCAGGTAATTGAACAAGGGCATTTTGCTATACTTGCTAAAAGCACTTCTGCTCTATCTATAGCTGATAAAAGAAATATGTCACTAAACTACAAAGCTAAAACTTATTTATGTTGTGCATTATCTAAAAGGGAATTTAATAGATTATCTGTATGTAAAACTATAAAAGAAATGTGGGACAAACTACATGTAACATATGAAGGAATTGATAAAGTAATGCAAATTAGAATAGATATTCTGGTTTCTCAATATGAACAGTTCAAAATGCAACCTAATTAAAATATCACTCAAATGTATAATAGATTCTGAAATATAATAATTGGTTTAAGTTCACTAGGAAAAGCTCTTTCTAATGAAGAAACTGTCAAAAAAATATTCAGATCATTAACTCATTCATAGACTCCCAAGGTAACTACTATTAAAGAAGCTCATGATCTTACTGAACTCTCTATAGATAAATTAATTGGTTCTCTAATGGCTTATGAGATTAACATGGAAAGATTTTTTAAAATTTCATCGAAAAAGAAAATGCCAAATGCCTTGAAGGTTGTAGATTCTTCTTCCTCTGAAGATTAAAAAGAAAAATCTGGAGACAGGGATGATGAAGCCATGCTATCAAGGAAACATCAAAGAATTCTCGCCAAGAAGAAGAAGTTCGGCTCAAAAAGACATTTCAAGGGATAAGAAGAAGGAGCCAATATGTTTTGAATGTAATTAGTCAGGACATTTCAAATCAGAATGTCTTAGGCTTAAAAAGAAAGATTCAGCTGAAAAATATGAGAAAAAGAAGCAAAGAAAGAAAGTTCAAAAAATATAAAAAGAAAGCAATGGCAGCAGCATGGGACAATGAAGAAGCTACGAGTTTGGATTCTTCAAGCTCAGAATCAGAAGAAGAAGAAGAAGAAGTGAATCTAACCCTCATGCAGGACTAGATCAGGTAAATTCTAAAATCTCTTTTACTTCATGCACAGAATCTGATTCTGATAATCTAGAAGTTGTATTTAATGAATTGTATGATAAATATAAAATAGTAGTTAAAGAAATGAAAATAGTTATGTTAAATTTACTAAACCAAGAAAATCCACACCTTTCTAAAAAATCAAGTAGAAAGATTAGGACAAAATTTAACTGAAACTAAAAGATCTAATGAACTATTGTGCGAAGATTTAAAGGCTAAAAATAGTAAAATAATGGAACTTGAATCAAATGTAAATGAATTGAAAGATAAAGAAAAATTAAGAGAATAAAATAACTATTTAAAAGCTACCATTGATAGAATTACAAACTGTAAGACATCCTTAGTTGTAAAACTTAAAGGTGCTAGAACAGGTAAAATGAAATATGGAGTAGGCTACACACCTCCAGAGAATGTAGAATAAATTATGTATCCTGAAAAATATCCAACTCCTAAATTTGTTAAAGAAAAGGTAATTAAAAATAAAAAAAGGGTTAATCAATATGCTTACAGACAGAAACAAAAAATTAATAACACTACAAATTTAAAGAATGCATATAATTTATGTTGTAGTCATTGTAATCAATTAGGACACACAATTAGCACCTGTACTACCAGACACCTTCACTGGATTCCAAAAACTAACCATCAAGGACCCAAGACATATGTCAGGTGACAGAAATTACTAAGTTTCAGAAATAAAATTGGTCAAGTCACTTATGGTGATAATGGAAAAGTCAAAGTGTTAGGCTGTGGAAGTAGGAACAAACGAAAAGGGTCTAATAAAAGATGTTATGTATGTTGAAAGATTAAAACACAATCTCATTAGTATTAGTCAACTCTGTGACAAAGGTCACTTGGTAAAGTTTCAGAACAACAAATGTATTATTCAGAAAGATGAAAAAATAGTCTTTAAAGCTCAAAGAGTTAAGAATTTGTATACTTTACAACTAGCAGAACTCAAAGAAGTCAATTTGTCCCTTGCAACTACTAAGAATGAAGAGACTGATTTATGGCATAGAAGACTAGGACATGTAAGCACCTCAGTGATTACGAAATTAATGAAGCATGATCTAGTTGAGGGTCTTCCAAAACTTAAATCGAAGAAATCTGGAATCTGTACAGCTTGTGTAAAAGGAAAGCAAACCAAGACATCATTTCAGTCCAAGACATTGGTAACAACTTCCAAACCATTAGAACTTATTCACATAGATTTATTTGGACCAATAAGAACATAAGTCTCGGAGGAAAAGTCTATGGCTATGTAATTATGGATGATTACTCAAGATACACTTGAGTATCATTTCTAGAAGCCAAATCAGAAATATTTTCAATTTTTTTTAAATTCAGTAAATTAGTACAGAAGAACAAAAAATTTCAGATAATCAATATTAGATCTGATCATGGTGGAGAATTCAAGAATGAAGAATTTGTCAGATTCTGTGAAGAAAATGGCATAGACCACAACTTCTCTGCACCAAGAACACCTCAACAAAATGGAGTAGTAGAAAAGAAGAATAGAACACTGCTAGATATGGCCAGAACAATGCTTACAAAATATAATTTACCAAAGTATTTCTGGGCAGAAGCATTCAACATAGCCTGCTACATCATCAACAAGTGCATGATCAGACCAATTCTGAAAAAGACACCTTATGAGCTATACAAGGAGAAAAGGCCAAACGTCAGTCACCTTCGACCCTTTGGTTGTAAGTGTTTCATTTTGAATAATGGTAAAGATAATTTAGGAAAATTAGATTCTAAAAGTGATGAAGGTTTTCTACTAGGATATATTTCAAAACCTAGAGGTTACAAAGTGTTCAACAGAAGAACTTTAACTGTAGAACAGTCAGTCCATGTTTTATTTGATGAAACTAACCCTTCTATTAAGAAAATAGAAGAAGAAGAAGATGTTGTTGAAGAATTATGCAGGGATTTGGAACAGACTTCTCTTGAAGAAAAAGAGGAAGACAAAGAAGATCCACTAATAGAAGAACTACAACAACAAGATGAAGCACATGAAGGACTACCTAGAGAACTGAGATATCACAGAGACCATCCAAAAGAAAATATTATAGGTGATTCTCACAAGATAAGAATAAGAGGTATGGATATTCCCTATGATTACACTGCATTTGTTTCTCATATTGAGCCTAGGACAATCAATGATGCATTGGCAGATGAATCTAGGATCCTAGCAATGCAAGATGAACTTAACGAGTTCCAACGCAGCCAGGTCTGGACTCTTGTGCCTAGACCTTCCGACCATCTAGTTATTGGGACTAGATGGGTCTTCAAAAACAAAATGGATGAATCAGGAGTAATCACAAGGAACAAGGCTAGACTAGTAGCACAAGGATATTCCCAAGAGGAAGGCATTGATTTCGATGAAACATATGCTCCAGTTGCTAGATTAGAGGCAATCAAAATTTTATTAGCTTATGCATGTTCTCTTAATATAAATCTATTTCAGATGGATGTCAAAGTGCTTTTCTGAATGGTTTCATAAAAGAAGAAGTTATGTTGAGCAACCACTTGGTTTTAAAGATACTAAGTATCCAAATCATGTTTTTCGTTTAAAGAAAGCACTAATGGTTTGGTATGAAAGACTAAGTGTCTATCTTATATCACATGATTTCTCAAGAGGTAAAGTAGATAGCACTCTATTTATTAAGAATTTTTCAGAAGGAATTCTAATTGTACAAATATATGTTGATGACATTATTTTTGGTTCTACAAATGAATCACTCTGTAAATTCTTTGAAAATCTTATGCGAAGTTAATTTGAAATGAGTATGATGGGTTAGCTTAATTACTTTCTTGGATTGCAGATGAATTAGACCAACGAAGACACACATTTGTCAAACCAATATATCTCATATTTACTTTCTAAATATGGTTTTGACAAGTGTAAGCCCTTAGGAACACCCATGAGCTCGGAAATTAAGTTAGATAGTGATCCAATTGGTAAGAAAGTAGATCAAAAGACTTATATAGGCATGATTGGGTCATTACTCTATCTTACTGCTAGTAGACCAGATATGATGTTCAGTGTATGTTTGTGTGCTAGATTTCAGACTGATCTTAAAGAATCTCATGTTAATGCTGTTAAATAAATTTTTAGATATCTTATGAACACAAGTAAATTGGGCTTATGGTATCCCAGATGTTCTGAATGTAAACTGCTTGGATATAGTGATGCTAACTATGCTAAATGCAAAATAGACAAAAAAAAGCACCAGTGGTACTTGTCAATTTCTTGCAGGATGTTTAATTTCTTGATCATCCAGAAAATAAAATTCAGTAGCTTTTGTCCACAACAGAAGTAGAATATATTGCAACAGCGATTTGTTGCACTCAACTGCTGTGGATCAAACATCAATTAATAGACGATGGTCATACACTACATGAAATTTCAATGCTTTGTAATAATACAAGCACAATTAATTTGACCAAAAATCTAATTCAACACTCAAGAACCAAGCACATTAAGGTCAGACATCATTTCATCAGGGACCATGTAAGTAATGGTGATATTTTACATGAATTTATTTCCATAAAAAATCAATTAGCTGATATATTTACTAAACCTCTCCCTGAATAGATTTACTTCAATAAGAAGAGAAATAGGAATGTGCAATTCTGATTGAACACTTAAAATTCCCAGTACATAAACTAATCTATCCATTGTCAATTTTTTTTCTAAGTCTTGGAGATTCGACTTTGCTAAAGTCGGAGTATCTAGAGTCAACTTCTAAGAACTCGGAGTTTGTGAAGTCAAAGTCTGTGTTAATTAAAAAAAAGTTACAATACATTTTGGGGGAAAATTAAAATAATGGTTTATTCTTTTAATCCAGCCGTTCATCCCCTCATCCACAGTCCATTACACAACTTCCTTCTTTATTAGGACCTTTCCCTCTTACTTTCCAAATCACCCCATTCAAAATGTATCCTACTCCTTCGTCCTCTTCCTGGTTCCCGCATCTGCTCTTCACCCCAACGGAACCATCTTCGAGCATCTGTTGATTCCTTCAAACTCTCTGAAGAAAGGTAGGAACTTTGACCTCTCTGAACTCATTTCACATCTCCTCGATCATTTCCCTTAGACATTCTCTTTTGTCTTTATCTAGATGGCCTTCTGTAGGGCTCTGGACGAGAACTTTTTCTCCTAGGAGCAGTTCTAAAGGCTAATGTCTGCAAAGGCCTCAGTTTGCCCAGGAAATGTAGTGGATTTCTCTCAGTTATCGGGCAGACTCCATTAGGTGGTAGAAACCCTAGATGTGTTGGGATGGACCAAGCTTTGTCAGATCAATGAACCGACGATTGAGGATCTAGTAAAGGCATTCTATGTGTCTCTTCAAGTGTCTACAGATGGGTCAGTAACAGGCTCTATGAAAGGTACTCAGATTTCCATTACTGAAGATCTATTAGTTGAAATTTTGGATTGTCCTTCTAACAGACATAAGATAAGAGAGCCTGTGCCCTTAGTGAAGCAGAAGTTATGAATCATAGGTAGCCTTGGAGCTATCTCAAAGAAAGGGCTTTCTATAAACTAGCTCTCTGTAAAGAAGAGGCTCCTCCATGCCATCATCACCACCATCATCACCCCTAGGGTTGGGACACACTCCTCCATCATAGCAAGAGATGGTAGCCTTCTATTTTGGGCTATTCAGAGGCATAGAGCCAATCTTCCCTCTATTATCTTGGAAAGGATGGCAGGGTCCAAGTTCTTGCAAGAATCTCTCCCTTATGGACCCTTGTTGACCATTATATTCAGAAGAGTTTTAGTGGATTTATCAGAAGAAATTTTAGTGTCAGTAAAGGAAAGGATTGGGCTTTCCACCCTGAGAAGAAGCCACTATATTTTGGATGATAAAGCCCATAACCTTTGGTCAAAAGACTCTGTACCAAGTTGCCCTCATGATAGGTTTCCAGATGAGGTATAGAGTTCCTCTTCTATTCCTCAAGTTCAGCTTCTAGAAATAAGAAGTGAAGAAGTTAGAGTAGAAGCAGAAGTAGAAGAGGCAGTACAAGATGAAGCTGTAGTGAATGATCTCCCAGATGAAACCATAAATCAAGTACTCAGAGATCTGAAAGGTAAAGGAGTGGCTCAAGAAGATGATATTCCAATACTACACCAGTTGAGCCTCCTGTGCATGAGGAATACCATCATGTCTCTCCACCTCTAGTTGAGACCCAACCAAGGTCTCAGGGGGAGACAAGTAGGACTATTAATGATGTACTGAATGTGGTTCTGAAGCAACAAGAGATGTTGACTTTACTTTAAATACAAATACATCAGATTGATGTAAAATTTTACTTTATGTCAGAAGAAGTTCAGCAGATGAAGGATCTTCTCCTTCAATTGGTTTGCCAATAGGGCAAGGGGAGCTCTCCAGTACCTCCTTCCGTTCCTCAACCTGAAGAGCAGCAGCCCAACTAGTCAGAGCCACAACCAGAGAAGCCTGTAGATCAGTCAATTGTAGAGACAGTGGTAGTCCCAGAACTAGCTGTTGAGCAGGAGCATCAACAACCTCTGCAGGAGCAGCCTTCTGAGCAGATTGAGTAGTGATTAGATGGGCAGCCAGAGCAGTTTGTAGAGCAACCAGATCAGTCTATGAAAGTGGAATAACTTTCCAAGGTCAAAACTTTTAAGAGAAGGGTGAGGAAGAAGTTGATGAAATCTGGTTCTGTTGTTTTTTCCCCTTCAGAACCTCAACCCTACCTTCCACTGCTTCTGAACCTACACCTCCAGCTCCCACTGAACAAACACCTCCAATTCCTTCCTAACCTATCCCTCTTGTTTCCTCTGATCTTCCCCCTTCTACCTCTCTACCAAAGGAACAACCTCCTTCAATTGCTTCTCCCCTAAAGACTTCAACTACTTCATTTCCTATGGCGTACACATTCAAGCCCCACATTGTAAAAACACCTACCCTTCACATCCTAGCTCCTCACTTTTTCTTCTCTTTGCCTACATCCTCAATTCCTTCTTCGGCCCAATCTACTCATCCACTTACTCAAATAGTGCCAAGTTTGGCACGTTCATCTAGGGTAGGGGCCAAGATGAAACATAACCCTAGCTCCCTACTTCCTCCTTTTTCGTATGCTTTTATCTATCATTCTGAGAGAAACATGGCCCTTTTTAGAGAATTTCTTTCCATTAAAGTTTTCCTTGAAGTCCATGGGATGCCAGGGTACCAATTTGATGACTGGCTCCCTACCTTGATAAAAACTTCAGAAATTCCTCTGGCTGATCTGAACCTTATCACTCAAAAAAGCCATAGCCTCTCCTGAGGACTTTTTATCTCTTTATCCTGAAGAAGCTGCTAAGTTTAGAGATGTCAAACTAGGGAACCAGTTTTTGTATGTTTCCTTTCACTTAAATCTTAGATTCTTTGATCTTTTTAGTAATTTCATAAAGGAGCAGTAGATCAGTTACAGCAGAATGAAGCAATTCAATGAAGATAGGTTCAAGTTGAATTTGCTTGATGTCAATAAGGGGCAGTGGGCTATGCTTGTTAGAGGGCAAAGAGAGATCACTCCCTCTATGACCATTGGTTTGCCCTCAGGACTGCACCCCAGTTTGATAGAGGCAATTTTCTATAGAAAGCAGTTTGCCCAAGTTGTCTTCAACAGACACATTAGGATAGCAGCTTGGTTCAAGTTCAAATACAATATCAAGCTATCCTTCCATCGTTTTGGCATAATGCATGCCCCCAAGAATTCACAATATCTACTGGATTTTCAGCACAGTTTTTCCGAATCTTAGAGAATGACAGATGATCAGGGGCTATGTCTTATCCAGAAGACAGTTCAGAATGCAAGAAGATGAAGTTATCTCCTCCTACTTATCTTTGTAAATGATATGAGACACTTTGCAAGTCTGTCTCTCTGAAGTGGATAGAGAGATATACCATCTACTACAAATCCAAGGAAGCAGCTCACTCTCAAGGTCTCCATTGGAACATTATAGTTCATGAGTTCCTGCACAAGGTAGCTAGTAGGAAATTCACTCCCCTTAGGAGAACTATGTCTAGTGACAACTGCAATAGGAGAGTCAATTGGTATCATCATCGTCACCTTAAGTCTTTTATAAAAATCCCCTTTGTAGGATCCTCCTATGACATAGATAGTTCCAAATTCTTTCATGTATTCCCTGAAAATGAGAAGAAGCTCTGGGATCTTCTTCAACCATTTCTTGATCAGATCCCACCTTCTCTCTATCTTCCTAGTTCCAAATTCTTTCATGTGGATAGTGTCTTTGTCCAAATAGTTTTCTCTCTGTCTGTGTTTGCAGCCTTTTCGTCCCAGTTCTATGGTTACACGAGTTTTCAGTTCCGACATGTTTAGACCGACAACCGTGTAGTTTACTTTCTACTTCCGCACATACTCTATTAGTAGAATAGATTATCTTGCTTATTTTCCTTTAAAAATATATATCTATTCAACTTGTTAGAACCAGTGAGAGATTGGTAGTTCCTACTGGGCTTCTTCGTGAAGCTCATTCCCTCCTTTTTAGGTGAGACTTCACAGCAACACTTTCCGAGGTAGTCAGAGGAGACAGGGCTGTAGTAGATGGCGTTTTCCTTAAGCAGTGTTCCCCTTGTGCTTCTTGTTCTTCACCCTCGGGGTATGCCCCTAAGGGATATGTTATCCCCTCTTTTTAGTACTTGTACTTTATTACTTGGACTGTACTAGACTCGTACTTGTGGGGGACACTTTTACTTCTCTTGTTAGTACCTTTTTAGTGCTTATTGTCATCATTTAATTCCTTTACGTATCTTGTTAGACTAGTATCTTAGCACTTTCGGGTCTTTGGGCCTGTGAGTGGTGGCACCAGTGGTCGAGTTCTCAGTGGGTTTTGGGGGTCTGGTCGTCAGGGACATTATAAAGGGGCTAAAAAGAAAGAATAGCGATCGATAAATTTTGGTCGCTATTCAATCTCAAACTTTTGCGGCATAACGACCGATTAATTTCAGTCGTTATTCGGTCTCAAAAGTTTGCCACTGATATATTCAGTCACTAATCAGTCACACATCCGTGATCGAATAGTGACTAAAACTATTTGGTTGCAGTATTTTGCTCCTCTACCGCAAAACTATAAAAATCTGCAATTGGATAATTTTGGTCACTATATTATTTAATTAGAGATCGAATACGTTTGGTCACTAATCAATCACAGATCTGTGATTGATTAGTGAACGAAAATTCTGATCGTAATATCAGTCGCTAAACACGCATTTTCTTATGGTGCACATTTTGGTTGGCCCTATTCGGCCATCAATTTCAGCCTAAAGGTTTCGATCAGGCAATGTTTCTCACATGACTTTTGTAACGACCCCAAGAACCTAACCCTCGGCCCAAGTCGAGGACCCGATTTTCGCGGTCGCCGCCCACGGATCCGGGGACCTGGAAGGGATATCACACAAGTCTAACAAAATATATAAAGGAAATAAGCGTCAAATACTAAACTAGGAGCACACACAAGGAAGCAGAAAGAAAAGCGAGACCGCAGTGCATCGCTCTAGATACAGTCCCAACACACAACGAGTACAAGTAAAGAAGGGAAGAACAGATCCCTTAGGGGCATACCTTGAGGGTGAAGTACAACTGAAAGGGGGGGGTACCACTGCTAGCTACGGGGATGATGACTACCGCCCCGTCTCCTCCACCCGACGTGCACCCGGCCGCTGCTGAGAAGTCTCACCTAGAAAAATGATGGATGAGCTTCACAACATAAGCTCAGTAGGGACTACCAATCTCCTACTGGCTCTAACAGATGGGAAATAATATAAATAATCAAAGTAAATGACAACAGCTATATATTGTAATCTACACAGGAAAACGCAGAAGCAAAACTAACTAACTAGCAACGGTATGGGAGGACACCACGGTCAGAAACTCCATACGACCTACACGTTGTGACCACCACATGGCTGGCAACATAGATAGAAGAACCCTACCTGGACAAGAGACACTAGCTATAGAAGTCACTACCACTAGTCAACCAATCAGGAGCGTCTACTAACATCTTACCCTTGACCCAGGTCCAAACCTCCACATCTTGTCAGAGTGGGGGTAGGAACACAAAGTAACAACAACATTAACCGCCGTAGTCTGGTAGGACTACGGTCCCACGCCTGGCCTCTCTAGGTGGTTCCGGGGCCACAGAGAGCGAGGCAGTGAGGAAAAGGACTGACTGGCATGCGCCGGGAAGAACTCCAAATGTCCTCGGTCTCCTAGACCAACCAAGAGAACTCTGTAAATGACTCAACGCCGCTGTCCTAACCACCATTTTCCCCTCCGCTCCAGAGTCCGTAACTCGAGCATGCCCGTCGCCTGGAGCACTCCCTCAACAGACGCACAGGGATGGGGGTCTTAGGTAAATGTTAACAACCTTCCTCATGGAACAAGCCCTCAGGTGCCGAGCACCGAGCGAACGACTAGTGTAGAACCATACTAGAAACTAGCACTGGTGCCACAGGTACAGTAAGAACCGGAAACGGTGAAGACTCCACAGGAAACGAAACTCCGCAAGAACTTACCTGTATCTGATACTGTTGCGACGCCTGTGGCTGTCGCGACATTGTCACAAGGCCAAGACCGGTCGCGACCATGTCGCGACGCCCCTAGTCATCGCAATGATGTCGCTTCGCCCATGCTTGCCACGACAGCTTTGCGGCGCATGTGTCGCGACATCATCGCGACCTACAGGCCAGTCGCGATCTCAGCCGAGAGGGGTCCCGGTACAGTCCTCCCAGGGACCATCCCAAAAACTACAACAACGGTGCCATTCGGGGAAGGGGAGCATGGGAAACAATATGAAAGCATCTAAATAAGGCAAACCACCCTCAAACCCCATGAATCATGCATTACATGGAGAACTACACTCGAAGGAAACCTCTCCAACCACGAGCATGGATCTCACACCCCACAACCCCAACATGACGAGGAAAACAAGAACCTCAAGGAGAGGGGAGCATGCTAGAATGAGAGGGACAGAAGGGTCGCTACCTCAATGAGTAGAGCCGACCCGTTGGGGCCTTCACGTCAGAATGGCCACCTCCTCCTCGCTCTAAGCACCACACGAACATCGCCTAGACCAAGGAGACGTCACCGCCTCACCACGAGCACCACGAACAAGCCGGAGAACACAAGAGGGCTCAGGGGAGGAAGAAGAAAGAAGAAGAACAAGAAAGGCAGAAAAGGAAGGAGAGAAGGGGAAATGGGTCGCCTGCCTCGATTTTGAACTGACGGGCCCAGAGACACGACGGGTCGGGCCTGCATGACAGCATCCATGTCGCGATCGCCCTGCAGGTCAGGGACCTTGTCGCGACTGCCCTGCAGGTCGCGACCTTATCGCGACCGCCTACCCCGGTGCGACACCAAAAGCGGTCAAACCTCAAAGATCGGGAAACCATAACGGATGGCCTGTCAGGTCGCGTCAACACTGTATGCACTTGACATCCGATAAGGACATTCTAACGGAAAGAATATTAGTCAGAACGGTCAGAACGAACTCGCGTCGTCTCCAGATGCTGCGACAAGGATGCGACGCCCATCCCCGTCGCCACAAGAACTCGATGGCCAGGTGTGTCGTGACACAAAGCATGTCGTGACGGCTCCTCTAGCACGATAATGTGGTGCCCAAGTGGTCCGTCGCGACCATAAGGACAGGGCTAAGGGCCCGAGAGGGCCGGGTGTTACATTCTACCCCCCTTAAAGAATTTTGTCCTCAAAATTAAAAGAAAACTCGGTCTCAAAATGGAAAGCAGTACAGGGAAAAAAATATACCGATCAATCAAACAAATAAGGGAACTGCTCTCTCATCTCATCCTCGTGCTCCCACATGGCCTCTCCACCAATGCGGTTCACCCAAACAACCTTGACCATCAGAATCTACCTCCTGCACAACTGCTGCACTCTATGGTTGACTACTCCGACTGGGTGCTCTGGTACTGACAAATCCGGTGCTACCACAAGCTGCGAGTAATCCAACACCTGTGACGGATCTGCAACGTACCTCCTTAGCTGCAAAACGTGAAAAACCTCGTGCACACCTTCTAACTCTGCTAGAAGGCTCAATCTATACGTGACCTCGCCGATCCTCTCTGTAATAGGGAAAGGTCTAATATACCTCGGACTGAGCTTCCCCTTTCTACCAAATCTCATGACACCCTTCGTCGGCGAGAACCGTAAGAACACAAGGTCACCTACGTTGAACTGCAACGACCACCTGCGAACATCTGCATAACTCTTCTACCTGCTCTGTGCTGCCCGAAGCCTCTGCCTGACTAAACTGACTGTGTTTGTACACTGCTATACCATCTCTGGTCCCAAAAGCTGCCTCTCACCCACCTCGAACTAGTGAAGTGGTGTCCTGCACGATCGACCATACAAATTCCCGTATGGTGCCATTCCAATGCTCGAGTGATAATTGTTGTTATATGTAAACTCTACCATCAGAAGGTGCGACTCCCAAGTGCCACTCCAGTCCAAACAGCATGCTCTCAACATATCCTCTAAAGTCTGTATAGTTCTCTTTGACTGACCATTCGACTGGGGTGATACGCTGAACTTAGTCTCAACTCTGTACCAAGAGCTCTCTGCAAACTGCGCCAAAACCCTGACGTGAACCTCGAATCTCTATCGGAAACAATGGAAACTGGGGTCCCGTGCAATGGAAGAACTCTGTACACGTAAAATCTGGCAAGCCTGTCCACTGACCAAGACATCCTGACTGGAAGGAAGTGCACTGACTTGGTCAACCTGTCCATAATCACCCAAATGCCATCATGCCTCTATGGAGAACGGGGTAAACCAACCAAAAAATCCATGGTGATGTCATCCCACTTCCACTCGGGAACGGGCAATGACTGCAGCTCACCACTAGGATACCAATGCTCTGCCTTCACCTGCTGACAGGTAAGGCAGCGAGCGACAAACTCCGCTACACCCCTCTTCATCTGTGGCCACCAGAAGAACCTCTTTAGGTTGTGATACATCTTGGTCGAACTAGGATGAACATCATACCTCGACCGATGTGCCTCTGACAACAGCGCCTATTGCGCATCACAAAGAACATACAATCTGCCTCTAAACCTGACCTCACTATCCTTGTCCAGCTCAACATCTGGCATCTGCAAAACATCTGCTAACTCTGAGTCTGCCTACTGTGCCTCCAGCACCTGACAATACAATGACTGGTGAACTGACAAACTGGTCATCACTGCATGATCTCTGTACCTCGAAGGGTAGAAAACTCCCTGAGATGGGTCCTCAAACAACCACCACTCTCTGACTAGCAACGAACTCAAGAGAACTCGTCTGCTAAAAACATCCGCTATGACATTAATCCTTCCCGGGTGATAGGAGAGGGTAAGGTCGTAGTCCTTCAGGTAATATATCCATCTGCACTGCCTCAAGTTCAAATCCTTCTGAGTGAAGATGTACTGCAAACTCTGATGATCTGTAAAGATCTTAAACGCCTCGCCGTACAAACAGTGCCTCCACAACTTCAGAGCGAACACCACGGCTGCCAACTCTAAGTCATGGGTAGGGTACTTCTCCTCATACTTCTTCAACTTCCGAGAAGCATAGGCAATGACCCTACCATGCTGCATCAGCACTGCACCCAAACCTGACCTCGACGCATCGGTGTAGATGACAAAATCTCTGCTACTTGACGGCAAGACTAACATTGGCGTTGAAGTCAGCCTTGTCTTCAGCTCCTGAAAACTCTGGTCACAGTCCTCAGTCCAAACAAACCTGGCCTTGAGTCTGGTCAATCTGGTCAACAGCTCTGCAATCCTGGAAAAGTCCTAGATAAACATCCTATAATAGTCTGCCAAACCTAGAAAGCTGTGAACCTCTGACACTGAAGTGGGCTGCTCCTAAGACAACACTGCCTCTACCTTGGCAGGGTCCACTGCCACACCAGAACCTGAGATCACGTGTCCGAGAAAGTGCACCTCCCTTAGCCAAAATTCACACTTGTCGAACTTGCCATAAAGTTGGTGACTCCGCAACGTCTCTAACATGATCCTCAGATGCTCCTCGTGCTCCTCCTCAGAAGCTAAGTAGACCAAAATGTCCTCTACAAAGATGACCACAAACCTATCCAAGAACTCACTGAACACTCTGTAGATCAAATCCATGAAAGCTGCTTGCGCGTTCGTGAGCCAAAACGGCATCACGATGAACGCAAAGTGACCGTACCTCGAACGGAAAGCTGTCATGCCAATACCTGACTCTCTGATCCTCAGCTGGTAGTAACCCGATGTCAAGTCAATTTTTGAAAACACTCTGGTTGACTGCAACTGATCAAACAAGTCATCGATCCTAGGCAAAGGATACTTGTTCTTCACTGTTACTTGGTTCAACTGCCTGTAATCGATGCACAACCTCAAGCTGCCATCCTTCTTCCTCACGATCAACACTGGCGCACCCCAAGGCGAACGGCTCGGATGAATAAAACCTAACACAAGCAACTCCTGCAGTTGGCACTTCAACTCGTGCAACTCAGCTGGAGCCATCCGGTATGGCGCCTTAGACAAAGGCATCATACCAAGCAAAAGCTCAATGGAGAATTCTACCTCCCGCTCAGGCAGTAACCCAGGTAGGTCCTCCGAAAAAATATCAGAAAACTAAAAAACAATAAGTACATAAAAAACTGACGACCCATTAGGTTCCAAAGAACAAACAAAAGCAAGATATGCTATGCAACCATCGCGGATCAAATGACGAGCTCTATAGAAAGAAATAAAAGGTTGACGGGTAGACCAGATACTTTAGAAGCTAAGAATAGGCACTCAGGTATCTCAAACTGCATGGTCTTCCACTGATAATCCACAATAGTTGAGTGAGCTTCCAACCAGTCCATGCCAAGGATGACGTCGAAGTTACGAAGCTACAATGTGTACAACCTGGCCGGCAACTGGTGTCCCTGAACCTCAACTGTGACACCCTCAAGGTCGCCGAAAGAATGCATGTAATCACCGAACGGAAGATCGATCATCACATCACACTTTCTCTCTGGGTGTGATGAATGAGTGACTCGTAAAACTCCTCGGAAGTGAAACAAAGTGAAGAACTAGGATCAACCAGAACACGAGCAGCTCTACCAAGGATAGGCAAAGTACCTACGACCAGGTTTGACGCCTTGGCCTCCTCCTTGGTGAGAGCCATCACACAACCACGCCCATGTTGCGGCACCTGTTGGGGCTGCTGCTGGTGCTACAGAAACTGCTGCTGCTGCTGGTATGGCTGAAACTGGATAGGTGGCTGGTACTGCTATTGGTACTGCCCTTACTGCTGCTGACGGGGTGCCTACTGCTGCTGTGGAGGGTACTGGTACTGCGGCAACTGCTGAGTGTACTGCACTGGCTGCTACGGATGCTGAACTTGCCCCATCGAGCAATCCCTTCTATAGTGGCATGGTAAACTGCAAGTGTAACAGATCACCTCCTGCCTACCCTACTCGGCTCCCTATTGGACTGACTGCTTGGCAAACCTCCACTGGCGCTTCTGCTGCTAGCTCCGTCCACCCCTGCGAGTGGTCATTTGCCTAAACTTCGAGCGTAGACTAGAATTGCCCGAACTGCCTGAACCCGAAGAAGAAGATGTCGCACTACCATGACTACCAGTGGGTTGCTAGTACGGGGTGGCCCTAGAGGAAGCTCCTCTCTGCTGTTGGTGCTGCTACTGGGGCTGCCAAGCCTCTCTCTCAAAGGCAGTGGCCTTAGCCACTACCACTCCCAAGGTGGCACATATATGAGCAGTCACGCCCCACCGCAAATCTAGCCTCAGTCCTACAATAAACCTCTCTGCACAAGCCAGATCACTACTGGAAACATGGGGAACGTGCCTCAACAACTAGACGAACCTCTGACAATATTGACCAACTGTCAAATCACCCTGAGCCAACTCATGAAATTGATCTCGCCTCTCACGTCGGGCATAATTAGGAAATTACTCGCTGTGGAAGACCTCCAAGAATCGCTACCAAGAAACTTGATCTAATCGCTGCCCTGGGAAGTGTGTCTGCCACTGAACTCTTCACCACTCATGGGCTGGTCCCTTCAGCTGATATACTGCCAATCTTACCTAATCCTCTTCGGCGCACTCCATGGTCTCAAACATACGCTCCAACTCGTGCGTCCAACTCTCAGCTCTATCTGGGTCATAGTCGTCGAAGAACATCGATGGGCGGAGATGCAAGAACCTCTCCAAGATGGCGGTCCTTTCCTCGGTGACAACAGTCCTCCTATCGACCCGAGTACTCCCCGTACCCAACTCCTGCTAAACTACTGGCTGCTCTACCTGTGGATCTGCCTGCTGCTCTGGTACTATTGGGGGAGGTACTAGCGGCTGACCTCCCGCTGCCATTTGCCTTGGCTGCCATGTTCCCTGGAGCATGACCCTAAAAAATTGCTCGGCCATGGGGAACCAATCCTCACATTGTGGTGGTGGGGGCTGCTGCCTGCTGCTCTACCTGTGGATCTGCTTGCTGCTCTGGTACTGCTGGGGGAGGTACTACCGGCTGACCTCACACTGTCATTTGCCCTGGCTTCCATGTCCTCTGGAGCATGGCCTTGAAAAATTGCTCGGCCATGGGGAACTAATCCTCGCGCTGTGGTGGTAAGGGCTACTGCCACTGCTGCTGCTGCTCGCCCTGTGCTGCCACTACCACTAACTCATGAGGCTGCGCTATAGACTCCTCTACCGACACCTCCTTCTGAACTTGATCTGGCTTGGGCATATCTGACTCACCCTGCTGCTCTATCAGCTCTCTAGTCTGCCTGCGTCTGCGCGAGGCCATATCCTACACGACACACAACTAACAAGGTTAACGACATAAACTCGGGCAGCTAGCAGTGTACTTGTACTACTGTTGGGACTTCCTGTTGCAGTTTAAATCCCCTACAAGTCCTGTTAGACTCTCGCTTTGATACCAACTGTAACGACCCCGAGAACCCGACCCTCAGCCAAAGACGAGGACCGAATTTTCGCAGTCGCTTCCCACGATATGAGGACCCAAAAGGGCTATAACACAAGTCTAACAAAATATGTAAAGGAAATAAATGTCAACTACTGAAGTAGGAGCATACAGCGGAAGCAGAAAGAAGAGGGAGACCGCATCGCATCTCTCTATGTACAATCCCAACACACAACGAGTATAAGTAAAGAAGGAAAGAACAAAGCCCTTAGGGACATACCCCGAGGGTGAAGTACAACTAAAGGGGGGGGGGATACCACTGCTTGCTACGGGGATGACGACTACCACACCGTCTCCTCCGCCCGATGCGCACCCGGCTGCTGTTGAGAAGTCTCACCTGGAAAAAGGAGGGATGAGCTTCACAACAGAAGCTCAGTAGGGACTACCAATCTCCTACTGGCTCTAATAGGCGGGAAAGAATATATATAATCAAAGTAAATGACAGCAACTATATATTCTAATCTACACAGGAAAATGCGGAAGCAAAACTAACTAACTAGCAACGATATGGGAGGACACCACAGTCAGAAACTCTGTATAACCTGCACGTCGTGACCACCACATGGCTGGCAACAGAGATAGAAGAACTCTGCCTGGACAAGAGACACTAGCTATGGAAACCACTACCACTAGTCAACCGATATGGAGCGTCCACTGACGTCTTACCCTCGACCCAAGTCCAAACCTCCATGTCTCATCAGAGTGGGGGAAGGAATACAAAGTAACCACAGAAGTAACCGCCGTAGTCTGGCCAGACTACGGTCCTACGCCTGACCTCTCTAGGTGGTTCCGGGGCCATAAAGAGCGAGGTACTGAGAAAAAAGACTGACTGGCCTGCGCCAAGAAAGACTCCAAACGTCCTTGGCATCCCAGACCAACTAAGAGAGCTCTACAAATGACTCAACGCCGTTGTCCTAACCACCGTTTTTGCCTCCGCTCCAGAGTCCGTGACTCGGGCATGCCCGTCGCTCGGAGCACTCCCTCAACAGATGCACGAGGACGGGGGTCCCAAGTAAATGGTAACAACCTCTCTCACGGGACAAGCCCTCAGGTGCTGAGCATCGGGCGAACGACTAGTGTAGGACCATATTAGGAACTCACACTAGTACCACGGGTATAGTAAGAATCGGAAATGACAAATACTCCACAGGAAACAGAACTCCGCAAGAACTTACCTGTATCTGATACTGTCACGATGCCCGTGGCTGTCACGACATTGTCGCGACCATGTCGCGACGCCCTCGGTCATCGCAATGATGTCACGGTGCCCATGCCCACTGCGACAGCCGAAGCTATCACGGTCGGCGCATGCATCACGACATCTGCCGGTAGCGATGTCAGCCAAGAGAGGTCCCAGTACAGTCCTCCCAGGGACTGCCCCAAAAACTACAACAACGATGCCATTCGGAGAAGGGGAGAATGGGAAACACTATGAATGCATCTAAACAAGGCAAACCACCCTCAAACCAAACGAATCATGCATTACCTGGAGAACTACACTCGAAGGAAACCTCTCCAACCACGAGCATGGATCTCACACCCCACAACCCCAACACGACGAGCAAAACAAGAACCTCAAGGGGAGGGGAGCATGCTAGAATGAGAGGGAAAAAACCGTCCCTACCTCAATGATTAGAGCCAACCCATTGGGGCCTTCATGTCGGAATGGCCACCTCCTCCTCTCTCCAAGCACCACACAGATGTCACCTACACCAAGGAGATGTCACCTCCTCGCCATGAGCACCACGAACAAGCCAGAGAACACAAGAGGGCTCGGGGGAGGAAGAAGGAAGAAGAAGAACAAGAAAGGAAGAAAAGGAAGGAGAGAGGGGGAAATGGGTTGCTTGCCTTGATTTTGAACCCATGGGCTCAGAGACGCAACAGATCGGGTCTGCATGACAGCAACCATGTCGCGACCGCCCTGCAGGTCACGACTTTGTTGCGACCACCTACCCTGGCGCAACACCAAAAAGTGGTCAAGCCTCAAAGATCGGGAAACCATAACGCTACGGCCTGTTAGGTTGCGTCAACGTTGTACGCACCTGACACCCAATAAGGCCGTTCTGACAGAAAGGGCAGCAGTTAGAACGAAGTCGCGTCGTCTCCAGACGCCGCGACAAGGACGCAACGCTCACCCCTGTCGCCATAAGAACGCGACAGCCATGTGTGCTGAGACCAAAAGCATGTCGCGACCGGCTCCTCTAGCGTGACAATGTCACGCCCAAGGGGTCCGTCACGACCATGAGGACAAGGCTAAGGACTACAAGAAAATGCAGATTTTCCGACGGAAAGAATCCGTCGAAAATCCGACGGTAATCCGTCGAAACATGAGCCTTCCGACAGATTTCCGTCCGAAGCTCGTCGGAAATGGTCCATTAAAAATAGTTGGTCAGAAATTACCGACGGAAGTGAATTCCGTCGGAAATAGGTCGGAAAACTCCGACGGACACATCCGTCGGAAATTCCATCAGTATTTATCGACGGGCATTCCGTCGGTAAATCAGTCGGCATTTCTGTCGGTAAATACTGACACAAAACCCGTCGGAAAAAATCTGTCAGAACAATAGACGGAATTACCGACCGATTTCTTCCGTCGGTAATTTATAATTTCCGACGGATATTTCTCCGTCGAAAAATCCGTCGGAATGTGCAGTATATATATATTTTTTAAAATTGACAAATAAAAATGATTTTTCAAACCTGCTACAATATTCATAATTTCATAAATACTCACGATCAACATAAAATCATAAAATACAACAAATATAAAATCATACAAATAATAAATACAACAAATCAAGACAAATCTGTTGGATCATCTGCTGTCCCTGCCTCGTCATCGTCAGGTGCCGGAGGTGGATCCTATATTAAAAAAAATTAATATGAGAAACATTAATAATAATTAAAAGACATACATTATTTTCAAAAATTAAATTTAAAATATGTGATTATTTCTCAAGTTTAATTAGATACTATTTTAGATCCATCATTTCTTAAGTGTTTTTTAGATATGTCATTTGAACGCCGAACACAATCCGGAAATCCAAATTGGATTCCGTCAGTTCTCACACGTCACTTTAACCCACCCGGTCGTGTCGGAGAAAACGGCACGCCGATCCGATCCCTATTTGGGATTTTGGACCCCCGTGTTATAGGTTTTAGCCCTTTATATATACTTGGCTATTTTTTAGATCCGTCATTTCAATGCCCAACCTAATCCGGAGATCCAAATTGGATTCCGTCAGTTCCCACACGTCACTTTAACCCACCCGGTCGTGTCGGAGAAAACAACACGCCAATCCGATCCCTATTTGGGATTTTGGACCACCGGGTTGAAGGTTTTAGCCCTTTATATATACTTGGCTATTTTTTAGATCCGTCATTTCAATGCCCAACCCAATCCGAGATCCAAATTGGATTCCGTCAGTTCCCACACGTCACTTTAACCCACCCGGTCGTGTCGGAGAAAACGGCACGCCGATCCGATCCCTATTTGGGATTTTGGACCCCCAGGTTGTAGGTTTTAGCCCTTTATATATACTTGATTATTTTTTGGATCCGCCATTTCAATGCCCAACCCAATCCGGAGATCCAAATTGGATTCCGTCAGTTCCCACATGTCACTTTAACCCACTCGGTCGTGTCAGAGAAAACGACACGCCGATCCGATCCCTATTTGGGATTTTGGACCCCCGGGTTGTAGGTTTTAGCCCTTTATATATACTTGGTTGTTTTTTAGATCCATCATTTCAATGCCCAACCCAATCCGGAGATCCAAATTGGATTCCGTCAGTTCCCACACGTCACTTTAACCCACCCGGTCGTGTCGGAGAAAACGACACGCCGATCCGATCCCTATTTGGGATTTTGGACCCCCGGGTTGTAGGTTTTAGCCCTTTATATATACTTGGCTATTTTTTAGATCCGTCATTTCAATTCCCACCCAATCCGGAGATCCAAATTGGATTCCGTCAGTTCTCACACGTCACTTTAACCCACCCGGTCGTGTCGGAGAAAACGCATGCCGATCCGATCCCTATTTGGGATTTTGGACCCCCGGGTTGTAGGTTTTAGCCCTTTTATATACTTGGTTGTTTTTTAGATCCGTCATTTCAATGCCCAACACAATCTGGAGATCCAAATTGGATTCCGTCAGTTCCCACACGTCACTTTAACCCACCTGGTCGTGTCAGAGAAAATGGCACGCCGATCCGATCCCTATTTGGGATTTTGGAGCCCCGGGTTTTAGGTTTTGGCCCTTTATATAGACTTGGCTGTTTTTTAGATCTGTCATTTCAATGCCCAACCCAATCCGGAGATCCAAATTGGATTCCATCGGTTCCCACACGTCACTTTAACCCACCTGGTCGTGTCGGAGAAAACAGCATGCCGATCCGATCCCTATTTGGGAATTTGGACCCCCGGGTTGTAGGTTTTAGCCCTTTATATATACTTAGTTGTTTTTTAGATTCGTCATTTCAATGCCCAACCCAATCCGGAGATCCAAATTGGATTCCCTCATTTCCCATACGTCACTTTAACCCACCCGGTCATGTCGGAGAAAACGGCACGCCGATCCGATACCTATTTGGGATTTTGGACCCCTGGGTTGTAGGTTTTAGCCCTTTATATATGCTTGGCTATTTTTTAGATCCGTCATTTCAATGCCCAACCCAATCCGGAGATTCAAATTGGATTCCGTCAGTTCCCACACGTCACTTTAACCCACCCGGTCGTGTCGGAGAAAATGGCACGCCGATCCGATCCCTATTTGGGATTTTGGACCCCTAGGTTGTAGGTTTTGACGCTTTATATATACTTGGGTGTTTTTTAGATCCGTCAATTGAACACCCAACCTAATCCGGAGTCCAAATTGATTCCGTCAGTTCCCACACGTCACTTTAACCCACCCGGTTGTGTCGGAGAAAACGGCACGCGATCGAATCCCTATTTGAGATTTTGGACCCCCGGTTGTGTGTTTTGACCCTTTAGACTTAGGTTTTTTTAAGATCCGTCATTGAACGCCCTTTACACTTATGTTAGGTTAATTAATTTAGAAATCTTTTTTTTTCCCTGTTGACATTCTTTAGTGGTTTCATCTCATCCAAAGTACATGAAATTAATACTAATACTGACCTGAGGTGCTGGCTGTGTGGGGCGTACTCCCTGCATGGCTGAGATTAACTGCTGAACCATATCGCCGAACTGCGTCTGTAGCTCTGCCTGCTGTGTCTGTAGCTGTGCCCGTAGCTCTTCCTGAATGAGGTCTCTAATCTCCTCTACACCACTGACGGGGGGCGCAGCAGATGAACTCGCGTATGCCGGAGGAGCGATCGAACTCGCATATGAGGACAACACTGAATGAGTATCCAGGCTGTCCCCAAAGCCGTACACTCGACCCTTCCTCGGCCCTCCCACTGCATCGACCCAAGCCTCCGGATCCAAGTCTGGCTGGGGAGTGCCCTCTGCATAGTGCTCCGCCATCGTCCTATCGTAGGTCTCCTGCAGAACAAATTAAAATTAAATTATTGAAAACAAATTATTTTAATATCTTAATTGAATTCATAATTTATAGCTTGACTTACAGCGATTGTGCGGGCACTCTCGCTAACATAGTCATCCGTCCCCTTCCGCTTATGAGTCCGATCAAATAACTCGCGAAAAGTAGGGGCACGCTCGAGCTCGTGATGCTTACAATTCAAAAAAATTAGTTAGTTTCACAATAATAATCAATGTATTATGCAATTGAACAATAATATGGTTACCAATTTTCGGTTGTGGGTCGCATAAGATACGGACCCACTAGTATGCACATTCTTCTCCGAATGGATGATCGATTGCATTTTGCCGCCTGTGACCGCTCCTGCCATGGTCCTAGCAGCCCAACGCTCACAAAGGGACTCCCAATAGTCCCTCCTCAGCCAAACAGTTGTAATCAGCCAAGCCATAGGATCCCGGTTGCCTGTGGTCTTCATTGCCTTGTCCCAGGTTCCCACATCGACTTTCTTAAATTAGTCTGGGCAGTAGACTCCCAGACGGCTCGAGCTCGAGGGAGATCCTTGGGTCTCGTGAACGTGAACCTCCGCTGTAAGAAATAAATTACTCAACTTTCTGCACTAACAGAGATAGTAATTAAATAAAGAATAAAAATACCGTGAACATGTCAAATAATAAATCCCGGACGGGCACCGAACTCTCTCCATGCATCCACTGGTCCTGGAATATGTGCGTGGACCAGCGACGTAATATAGCTGGAAGCAGAACCGGGATCTATCTTCCCCCTGCAATTGCACATTAATTTTGTACATGAAATGGATAACATAAATAACAAATACAGTAAGTTTGAAGTGATCAACTTTACCCTGAGATCCAGCATGGCTGTCTCCTGGTAGCTGAGGCCCCTCCTCAACTTCTGGATGTTGGCTCTCCACCTCTGTTGAAAACAATTTAGTACACTATTATTGTATAAATTGTAAGAAAACAAACATACTAATCTATTGAAACATACATGTACCTGGTGGTGAGGAAGAAGGGAAAGGTGGCACTACTCGCGTAGTCGGTGGGGAGGCGGTCCCTGCAAAATTATATACACATTAGAAAATATGAATTTAAATTGAACACAATATATACGTATACCTGTCGCCTGGACGACCGGCGTGGACGGGGAGGCAGTCCCTGCAAAATTGTATGTACGTTATTTCTCATGAATTTAATATGAACAATAATATATAGAGTTTTTGTGTTTACATATACATACCTGTCATGGACGGGGACGCGGACCCTCGGCCAACGGACGTGGAAACCGTCCGACTCCGTCCTCTACGTACCATATCTCTATTGAGATAAATAAAGATATAACATGTCATCAGCACTCAAATTTGAAGTAGAATTTAATATGAACATATAATTAGCAACAACACGAGTTCTTAAAAATATAGGGTATATTATCTATATTCATCATCAGATGCTGATACATGTTTAATTCAACATCATCTTCATCATCATCCTTAACTTCATCCTCATCATGTCGGGACTCTTCCTCAACATCAGACTCCACCTCTCGCTCAAGGGCATTTGGGTCAACTTATTCCTGTTCGTTATCCTTATATAAGCAAATTGTTTCATTTATATCATCAACACTGAACTGTGTAGAAGCTGCCAACTCTCGTGCGTCACCACCGATCTGATTGGTAAAAATTGTCATCAACACCTTCGAGCTCATCATCAGCTGGAGAAGCTCATACTCAGGGAATAGCCTTGATTTCACTCTACATGCAGCCCCCAATCTCTTAATTTGAGGGATGAATAATTTGAATATAAACTTGTTGGGCTTGTGCCGCCAAATGAATGACTCATATGTACTCACTTGGACTTATGCTTGACATCGACAATTCCATATGTTGTGTCATGATGAATAGATGTCGGATCAAACCAATGACACTTGAAGAGAAAGACATAGTTGTCTTGTCCCAAAATTGCAGTTCAATGACTTCTTCAAGAATGCCATAATAGTCAATTTCATTTTCATTGTAGGCACTTCCCTTCACACATACGCCGCTGTTCATCGTAGACTTATTCCGTCCATAATCTCTCGTGTGAAATCTGTATCCATTCACAATGTAGCATGGATAGACACGTACAATCTTCGAGGGCCATAACTGATCTCTTGTACTCTTGAATCGGTAATAACTTGTTCAACCTATTATAAAAAATAGACAGACATTGACAAATTACAACACTTTTTGTATGCATAAGAACATAACACTTATGTTTCAAAATATTTAGACACATACTCGAGATCTTAACCAAGTAGGAAAAGACTTCTCCCGTTCCTTTTCAATCTGCACGTCAGTTAGACGTGGATTCCGTTGCAGTATGACCGAGTCAAACTCTCTGCAATGTAAATGTCATCCAACCTTTCAGTTCTGCAGCATTGCATGAAAATGATGTACATCATAAGTGTTGAGAGCTTACTCAATGTAGGGGTCTAGTTCTGCGTAATTCATGAACATGTAGATCTCTGCCACTACCAACTCTCTGTCTTCGAGTGCGCGAGTAGAAGAATATCCGAACCCCATCCGGGACACTTGAATACAGAGAGTCGGTCAGACACATTAGAATCTCCACCATCATCATTACATGGAGGTTGAGTGCGTTGGGTTCGTATTTCTGTGTTAAAGTACATCGAACAGAAGTTCGATATCTCCTCAATGAGGTACGCCTGGGTAATGGAGCCCTCAACTTGTGCTTTGTGTGGGACTTTCATCTTAAGATCGTGCATGCACCTACGACAATAATTCAAATGAATACATATGAAATATAAAAGATCGTCGTAATGAATACATTGAGATATAAAAATATACCTCTCAAACGGATACATCCATCGAAATTGTACTGGTCCTCTGACCCTAGCCTCATATGGCAAATGGATGATTAGGTGCTCCATTGAATCAAAGAATGCTGGAGGAATATCTTCTCTAATTTGCAGACTGTTTGTATTATATTTTGCTCCATATTTTGCAAGTCATGAAGCCTGAGTTCTGATGCAGATAAATTCTGAAGATTGACTCAGCTCAGTCATTGCTCCCCATATTTGCTTCGGTAACACTTACGAAAAGCAAGTGGTATCAGTCTTTGCATGAAAACATGGCAGTCATGACTCTTCATTCCGTATATTTTTCCCTCGTTGACATTGCACAACGGGCAATATTCGAGACATATCCATCCGGAAATCTCAATTACTTCAACCATTGCAAGACTTCCTTAATCTGTCTGGCCCCAAGCACATATGAAGCTTTAGGTTGCACCACTTTTCCACTAACATGCTGCAGCTCTAGTTCTGGACATCTGTAAAGTACTTAATTTCAAATCAAATATGCCTTGACGTTATCCTTCGTTTTGCCTTTGACGTCCATAACTGTATTGAACACATTATCAAAAACATTCTTCTCTATATGCATGACGTCTAGTTATGCCGTATCAAAAGTGTTGACCAATAAGGCAATTCCCAAAAGATGCTTTGCTTCACCCAATTGTGATCCTTCCCAAAGCCAAGGATTTGTCGGGTACTACCAAGTAGTTGTGTTACAGTCGGTAAGTTCTGGACCAGCCTCGCCATATTCCCACCAGACACCCGTTCCATATCTACCTCCTCCATCACAATTGTATTTTTCATAAAAGAATCATTTTGCTTTCGGAAAGGATGGTCACTCGGTAGAAACCAACGATGGCAATCGAACCAACATGATTTCCCCCCAGATTTCAACACAAATGATTTAGAATCCTCCATGCAATAAGGACATGCCAACCTCCCATGTGTGCTCCAGCCAGATAACATGCCGTACGCTGGAAAGTCACTTATTGTCCACATTAATGCAGCCTTCAAATTGAAATTCTGTTTTCTGGATGCATCATAAGAGAGAACCCCATCTGACCATAACAATTTCAGCTCATCATCAACGGTCTGAGATATATATCTATATTTTTTCCTGGACTTTTTAGACCCGGAATCAGCAATGAAAGGAACAGATCCTCACGCTTCATGCACATGCCTGGAGGAAGGTTATACGGTGTTAGGAATACTGGCCAACATGAGTAAGATGCCACCGAGCCTCCGAATGGATTGAAATCGTCTGTGCATAAACCCAGCCGCACGTTGCGTGGATCCCTTGAGAAGTAAGGATGAGTACGGCTAAAATGAGCCCAAGCTTCACCATCGGCAGGATGACTCATTTCACCTTCGTCACGACGGACTGTTTTTGCATGCCAAGTCATATGTCTAGCTGTCTTCGGGGACATGAACAACCGCTGCAATCTGGGTGTGATCGGAAAGTACCGCAATGACTTATATGGAACATCCTTCTGCTTTGACTTGTCCCCTCTCTTGGGCTTGAATCTATCATGTTTACAAATACACATGATGTCTTCTCCACATCATCTTTGTAGTACAACATACAGTGATTCGAACATGCATCAATTTTCATAAAACCAAGCCCCAGATCATTCACCATCTTCTTTGCACGGTAAAAGTCAGCAGGTAACCCTTCTGATTGAGGAAGCATACTCTTGACGAGTAAGAGAAACCGGTCAAACAACTGACGCTCATATGAAATTCAGATTTCAAATTCATAGCTGCGACACTGCAGACAACTGTGTATGCTTCTCACAACCATCCAATAATGGCTCATCAGCATCTCAAAGTAACTGATAAAATCTCTGAGCTGTATCATTCGACACTTCTTCATTTGTTTGATCTTCATGAATATTGAACTCTAGACCAGCAGCATCGACAACCATGTCTACGTATGTACTTGTGGAGGAAAAGTAATTAGCTGGTGCAGACGACTGAATATTCAGCTCACCATGAGACAACCATAACTCATAATGGGCAACAAATCCTCTCGTTTACAAATGATGCTGCACATCCCATGTCGATATCCACTTTCTGTTCTTACAAGCCGAACACGGACATCAGATGTTATCCATCGGATCAACTGCTACTGATGAATTAGTCAATGCAAACTGAATAAAACTGTCAACTCCGTCTTTAAATTCCTGGTCACAACTCCATTCACTATTCCACGGTACATCCATGACCGATTCTCATAAGACATTTTTCCTACACAGATTATGTCATGTCACGAGTTAAATCCAACACACCCTCACATCGTTCGAGTAAGTCAAAATGAATAGGTAGGATATATTATTTAGATTATCACTTTTTACCCATCTGTGAATATTTGATCGCACTCAGATGACCATTTACTATGTGTTTGTATTATTTGCTGAAAATTTCGGCAGCATCTACCCACACCTCTCTGATATACCAAAATATTTATTGATTAAGATATTTTCTTAAACACTTACTAATAAGTGGTTAGAAATATTCTAAATCAATAAAGGTATATCAGAGAGGAGTGAGTAGACGCACCCGAAAGTTTTAACAAATAATACAAACCATAATAAATGACCACCTAACTACGATCAAACATTCACAGACTGTCTAAAACGGGACAATTCAAGACTTTGAGTTAGATATACACGTTCTCATCATTGAAAATAAGACTCGTGCACATCAATCTCAAAGTCTTGAACGGGAAGGTTCATTGACCGGGCTTACATGCACTCGTGAGGTGTGTGCAGTGAAAAAATGCTATACATGCATAGATCAAATTTAAAACCTAAATAAATATGAAAGGATATGATAACAAAATCATACATGTGAACAAGTGCAATAATAAACCAATTCATACATACATGTACATGAATTGCATAAAGTAGAAATACAATGTTAATGCCATAAACTATGTGGAAACTGAACTCAGAAATTTTTACATTTTTTGGCCCCAAATATTATTATGGTTGCATAAATGTTTTTTTTTTAATTATGGTTGCATAAATGTGATATATGCATTTTCATGCTATTAATCAAGATCATGATGGGGTTACATCTTGTAAAAGATTATTAGTCACTATATAAAGGTTGGCATGATGGACATATCATACATGATGTGCACGCCAAAGAAGCCTTCTATGAGATGTTTTCAT
>CM024762.1:35685984-35759779 GCA_014218235.1 Colocasia esculenta
CCAATCGCGACCTGCCTGCTCGAACCGACAAGCCCGTCGCGACTTGTATAAGACCCCGTCACGATCTCAGTTGACCCTGTCGCGAGTCATTAGGGTGTGTCGCGATCTGACTTTTTGTAGGAAAACCCATCTTTTTGCAAGTCTTGTTGTTCTTCAGCTATTCCCATATCTTGTTAACTATTTTCAACACTAAAAATTGAAGTTGTAAATATGGAATATATTTTAATTAATTTAAGTCAATCACATGATCTATCTTGTCCATGATTTTCTTATTCACATGCACACACACTTTGAACCATCCAAATATGCCTTAATTGACATGAACATGTTACATAATTTATCTAGTAATTTATGTCATTAAATTCCTCATTCTTAAATATACTTGTGTACGTTTCTCGCGATGTTTTGGAACACCGATACCGATGCTCCACTGTTCTAGAATTCCTCTAGAACGTCGAGCACTTATTTCTATATACACACTCTCTCTTGACTTGGACAAACTCTCCGTCGATTACTCCTTCTACCGGACTAGTGAGTCTTTGTTCAAGGCCTCCGTAAGTCTCCTCTATCCATGGATTCTCACATGGTCGACGAGCCGGTTGTACCCTAACACCTATTACACCCTTTAGGGGTCAACATGATCCAAACGGCTATTAGAAGTTCGCTCTTATCTTGAATCATGCCGGACCTCTGGACCTGTGCTTAACTTGGCCAGTGGTAGAGTCGTGAGTTCAACTTGACCGCCAACACCAAGGGCACATGTTGTGCAACTGTTACTATCGCCTGTTTGCTCGACGTGTTATGTGCAATGACCATTAGCTCTCATCTATACTCTACTCGCTCATCTATTCACGTTCACTCTACTATCTCGTCTATTCATCTAGTACTCTCATCTTTTCTTGGTACTCTATATTGGACATTGACTGATTGTCTAAAGATAAACAATATAACCAATACCTGGCAATATATAAAGGGCCCGATCTGGTCCTGGGATGTGCGCCCGAAAGTGCTAGTGCCCATGGGAGTTAAAAGATCAGAGTGTTTTGGCATTACACTGGAGTGCTATCTATCTCGACTATCTAAATGACAATAAAAAAAAGTGCTATGTTCTCTCGTTGTCTATTGACAAAAGTGCTATACTATACTCGTTGTGCTATAGCTATACCTTCTGCTATTTATGCAATGGCCATCTTTCTATTTTGTACTATACTCGACACTCTTGCTATATTTGGAAAGTTGTGCTATTTCGTTCACGTGCTATCCGGCTATCTTATACTTGACTCTCTCGCTCTATCATTAGTTACTCTGCCTTTAATGTATTAATTACTTAAAGCCTGCTTGACTATTGAGATTTAAGTCCTACTGGGCATCATTGCTCACCCTGCGTTATTTGTCGTTGTGTTCTGAAGTGAGACCGAGGATGAACTATACACTCAAGAGGACGGGAACGACTAGGAGTGATGTCAAGAGTACCCTAGTGTCCCAGTGCTATGATAGAGTCTTAGTTTAGTCTTTTGCTTTATTTAAATGTAATTGGGCCCTATAGAACGGCTCTAATATTAGTGGTTGTAACTAGACATTGGAAAGTTATTAATGTAAAGAATTTTCTTTAGTATTAATCATTGTGCAATGGTTTTATGTCTAGTACTCGCTCTATACCCATTTACTTGCAACTGCCTCACGTTCCGATATTCCGTGTCGGGGCGTGACAAATTCTTGCTTGATCCAGACCGCTATGATCGTTTCTTAGATGAGTAGGGGCCCTTCATATCAAGCTAATGGTTCCTGACATGGGACCTTCTTACTCCATCGCTAGTGGGGTCTTTCGGGAACATTTTGAAGAACAGGATCTTAAGGCTTGGCAAATCATTTATCGCCATGCCTCTCTTTTGTCTCCTGCCTTCTATCTTCATGTACCATCCAAGGAGTAATATATTCTGCTGTCTTTTGCTCCCATTTATCTTTCTTCTCTTCTTTGTCACTCTTGTATCTTTTTGCTTAATGACAAAAAGGGGGAGAAAATAACAATTCTGAAATACATCTCTCAAATTCTCTAATTTATACCACAAAATTATTTAAGATATATTTCAGAACCTTTTTATGTTTACATCATGTTTTGTCATCACTAAAAAGGGGAGATTGATGATCAGTTCATCCTCATATAATCTCATGAATTATATATCTATTTTGGTGATTAACAAAACTTCAATAAAGTGTCATCTAACAAGTTTTCATGAAGCTTAGGCACATGAGATAAATCAGGCGAAATCAAGAAAATATGTAAGTATTTCTTACACTGTAGCATTTAAAGTACAGAGTAGGAAATTTCTCTAAGTACACATCGACTTCCTATGTGTCATAACAATTTCCACTTCTATCGATTTCATTTTCACAAGGATTTAATTAAGTATCATACTGATTTTGGTTTATAATGATTTCATAAGTGTTGCATCGATTTCAATCTCACAACGATTCGCTAAGTGAGCATAACGATTTTGATCTCACAACGATTCGCTAAGTGAGCTTAACAATTTCGCTCTCACAACGATTCACTAAGTGAGCATAACGATTTCGATCTCACAACGATTCGTTAAGTGAGCATAACGATTTCGATCTCACAACGATTCACTAAGTGAGTAGAACGATTTGATCGCGGCATCGACTTGTTAAGTGAGAACAACGATTTGCTCTCACAATGATTTTTTAAGTGAGAATAAAGATTTGCTCTCACAATGATTTGTTAAGTGAGAACAACGATTTGCACTCACAATGATTCGATAAGTGAGAATAACGATTTGATAAGTTTTACATCGACTTGGTCACCACAACAATTCGATAAGTTACATAATGACCTGGTCGTCGTAACGATTCGATAAGTTACATAACGACTTGGTCGCCATAACGATTTGATACGTTTCACATCGACTTGGTCACCATAATGATTCGATAGGTTACATAACGACTTGGTCGCCGTAACGATTCGATAAGTTACATAACGACTTAGTCGCCATAACGATTCGATAAGTTACACAATGACTTGGTCAGTGTAACGATTCGATAAAGCAAATAATGATTTGATCACTGCATCAATTCGATAAGTAAAACAATGATTTGATACCTGCAACGATTTGCTTATGTGTGAAATAACGATTTTCTCACAACGAGTTCATAAGTCGTACTCATAACGATTTCATGGACTACAATGACTTGACATTCAAACATGTCTCAAATATTTTGAAAGTCAAAGTCCTCCCACGTGTTTCTCTAATATCCATGCATTTAATGCGACTGTACATTTCACTGCAATACATATCTAATATCTTCTGCTCTCATGCGTATATAAGAAACACCTTTAGAAAAGCAGAATGATGTTTCTATTTTAGTGAAAAGTCTTACTACATGAATTCTAACGTTAATTAACAACAAGAGACAGTGTAGCTATCTATAATTTAGCATTTATTATGTGCAGGTCTCTGACAGAGCAACCTCATACAACGTTGGACAAAGTGGAAGCTAAAGGATATCAAGAAGGATATTCTCCTTGCGTTCATGGAACGTAAAGAACTGTTGACTGCAACATACCTGTTGAAGAATAAGGAGAACCATGCAGTCTAACGTTCACTAAAGCCTAGAGACAATGATCATCTAAATGGCTATTGCAGCAAGAGAAGATATATATATACAAGACTGAAGACTCCGGAAATAAGAACATTTGTAGGATTCAAAATCTCAACGAAAAATCTGGAAGTGATAGAGTCTTAGCAAAAAGAGCTACTTGCTTTCCACTTCAACCTTGTAGCTCTTGCTCTCCAGTGCCTCATCATTGTTAGTTTTGGAGAGTCCTTGTGATCTGAGAGATTTTGTTATTATTGTTGATCTTTCTCTCTCAGTCACTGCCTCAGATCGAGCATTTGCTTTAAGCTTGGTCTAGGGGCATCTTGCCTGTTTTCTCATCCTTGTGAAGTTCCTCTTCTGTGTGTGAAGAGAAGACCTGTTGGGAACAGGTGGTTGTAATTCCCTTCGTGTTGAAGGAAGTCTTGTGTATTAGGGTGTTGTATACCTCTTTGGGTTGTGACGAAAAGGCCAGCTGTGGCTGGATGTGTAAGTGTCCGTGAGGGGGACTGTATCCTTAGGTAGTGAAAGCTTGAGTTGTTGCTCAGGGACTAGACGTAGGTCTCCTTTGAAAAGGAGGTCTGAACTAGGATTAAAATTCCTATGTCGTGTGCTTGCTTGTCATGTGTTTGTTGTCTTCTTTATTTCTAACACTAACAAACATCGTAGTGGTTTGTGTTGAACGTTCTTGTTGACAGGTTTTAGATAATCAAATTTTAAGAATCCCATTCACCCCCCCCCCCGTTCTGGGCTTGCTAGCTGGGCAACAGAACAGATAGGAGAACAACAAACAAAACACAAAATAAAATGATTGATTAAACACAAATTTGTTTAGAATTGTTGTTATTTATTAAAAATGTTTGATTATTGTTTTTGCTTATGACGAAATCTTTTAGTAATCTCAATAAAAAATTTATTTAATTATACCACATTTTATTTTGTATGAAAATTAATATGTTAAAGTAAAGGCATACATGTATTATACTATATAACCTTTACAGTCATTTAGTTTCGACACACTAAGCCTAATTGTAGACACACTGCCAACTTTCATTTAGAAAATTTTCAAAGTACACAATGTATACATACATATATATCATACTGACTCCCACTCCCAAGAAATTGAAGTATTGTACTGATCGCTACACAACTGGTCACACTCTGACTCCTGGATAATCGAATTATGCTATCGATTGTTGAACAACTGGCCTTACTCCGACTCTCAAGAAGTAGAAGTTATATACTGATTATTGAACAACCAAAGATGCACTCCAAGTCTTGAAAAGTCGAAGTCTAATATCGATTGTTTCTATTGATTGCTTTCACAATCGAGTGATTATATCGATTATCTTAAAACATTGATTACCTTCAAACATCAATTGCTTCACTTAAACATCAATTACCTTAGAACATCGATTGTCTTAAACATTGATTACTATTATATTTGAACATCGATTACCTTAGAACATCGATTGTCTCAAACATCGATTACTATTATATTTAAACATCGATTGCTTCACTTAAACATCGATTATCTCAAATATCGATTGTCTTTTGCAACAATTACCTTTAATCATACATTGATTGCTTCTATATCTCTCATCAATTACTATTATTTTGATCTTACTCCGACTCTTTGAAAGTCGAAGTATAATATCAACTTCTGTGATCAATTATACCTAGATATTTTTAAGGACTTATTACATTTCCAAAAAATTATTAATGTATTATTAGTGCGATTAATGTTTTAATTCATATAGAATTATTCAATGAACTACAGATGAACACATAATCTACACTATAACAGTCTCATTGTTGTCTGTACGATAATTTATCCAATGTGCATTGTACTTCTATATTCTTTTATGTTTAATATATTTCTTGTCATTTCTAAATATCAGTTTCATAGTTTATCATTTTCAGAATGCTACGTGCCCTCCAAAGACATGTGTTAGCATGCTTCAAAATATCAGTTGCTAGATTTTAAGGAAAAGTCCTTTTGCAGCTGTACTGTGCACCAAGCAGGTGTCCATTCCTCTTGAATGCTCACCTAACTTTGTACTATTCAAAGGACAAACTGTATGTCTGAAACTGATAGATATCTGTTAGAAACTACTTGTCTCTTACCTTCTTATATGATTTTATATTTCTTACAAGACTAACCCCGAGAAAAAGAAGAGACATAGTATGGTGTTTGTAGATATCTAGGAAAAGCTATCTGACATAGAACCATGTAACTATCTTATAGTCAGGAAGCCGTTGTGACTCAAAAAACAAAAGACAAGTTGTCTGATGATCTGATGATGGACATCTTAGTAGTCACAAGTCTCAAGACCCAACGTTCAAAATTCAAATGGCTACTTTCCTAACTGGAAGCTAAGGAATGAAGAATATATATATGAAGCTGATGTTTGAAATACATAGACAACAAGTAGAACAACATAAGTAGAGACATCAAGCGTTAGTGATAGAATACAAGAGAGAGGTCTCCACATTGAAAGAGAAGAGCTCACAAAATCTTAAGAGAGCTAGTTGATTCAAGCTTCGACTTCCTGCTCTCTCGCTTTAAGAAGTTCTTAGGTGTGTATTCTTGATCTTCTTAGTCAACCCTCTTAGAGTCAAAAAGAGTTAGAGCGTTCAATCCTATTTGTCATCTCTTTTTGATCTTCTGTGTTTACTCATCCTTCTGAGTAGACACATTGTGTTCATTCTATGTAAGAAACCAACAAGGGGTTTGTTCCCTATAGTACCCCTCTGTGAAGGGAAGATCTACAGTGGTAGGTGGTTGTAATACCCCTCTGTGAAGGGAAGACTTACTTGGGAGCAAGTGGGTTGTAATACCTCTCCGGTTGAGAGAAGGCCAAGTGTTCTTGGTAGTTAGTGAAAATCCCAAGGGGTTCTTGGGGACTAGATGTAGGACTCCTGATTGATAGGAGGTCCAAACTAGGATAAATCTTTTGTGCACTTGTGTAATTGTTTCCGCCAAGTTTACACTTATTTCACACACACTACACTAAGTACTAACAATACTATCTAGTGTTATCTTACTTTCAGATAAATGTTTTAAAGTGCAAGAAGTCTTATTCACCCCCCTCTAGGACATCTAAAGCTCTATCTCGATCCAACAAGAAGGGTTCAAACTAAAACCACAACCCTATTTCCCTAGTTAAAATAGGACTCCTAACAACTTTAAACTTATAAATACTCAACCTAAGCCCTAGGGAATGAGTTACCAATTGCTGGGAGACTCGTGAAGACTAGCTAGAGCACCAGAGTAGGAAGAGATCGCCTTGACCGGAGCTTTCTTCCCTAAATCTTGTTCTGCTTCATCCTACAGAAGACCCTTCTAGGAACAATGAAAGGTAGGTAATCGCAGGCATCAACCTAAATCTAGAGTATGTCTTGTGTGAGTTCTTCAAGTCTAGTCTTGTGTGTTCCTATTCTCTTGATTTCACCGATCATGTAAAGAGTATCAGGTTGTTTTCTTGCATCTCATGGAACTGGATCAAATGACTACCATAGATTTGTCTACTTTTTCATTTCCAGTAATCTCTTTCATTTATAGTGTAGTAACATTGATTTTAAAATCCTAAATAAATAAATAAAATTTAATTCAATAAATGTGAGAAATAGAATTTAATTAGAATAAATGGAATAAAGGAAATTAAATTAATACCCATTAAGCTAAATTAGTAATGGGTTTTACTAATGGTCCTAATATGGATTGTTGGACCCAAATGTGAAGAGTCCATCATAAGATGAGAGCTAATTAAGTGAAATTCGTATTAAAAATAATAGTAAATAGTAAAGGGTTAAAATAATTATTAAAACAACTTATATCTATCCTAATAGGAGTCCTAGAGTTACCCTAATCCTTTGCCCATGAATTTAACCCTCTCCCCAAGCCTAAGAGGTAGATAAAAGCAAGGAATAGAGTGATAAATATAGAAATTCAGAATTTTAAGGAAAGAATGAGTTTTTGGAAAAAAGGACTCTCTAAACCCACCAATACACCCCCAATTCGTACCAACCCAACAGTAGATCGTTGTTGGAGCTCTAGAGGATGAAGAGGAGGAGTTCTAGATGTGGAGAGCAAGGGGAGGAGGCTAGGAACCAAGCAGGGATCTTGTTCTTCATCTCCAAACTTAGGTTTTCATTACAGCAACAAAAGTAGGCAATCTCTCAAGCATAAATCGTGAAACTTTAACCCTAGGTAGCCCATACACCCTCTTTGAAAGTCCTATGGTTTCACTATTTTTTGTTCTTCCATGAGGGAGAATTAAATGCTTGAACCTCAGTCAGTATCATGCACCCAAACTCTCTTGTTTTCCTTAAATCCAAGCATGTACTCGAACCCATGCCATGATATTATTCTTATAAATACTACATGCTCTTAGCTTTCACACGCCTCTAGTTTCCCTAATTTTCATTATGTAATCATTGCCAATTAATTCGTTGATCCACGTCTATGCATGATTAGGTCACCAAAAATTAACCTAGTTAAAGCATGCTCTATACATGGCTATTCTCCAATTACTCATGATCAATGGTAGATCTATATGTCTAGTTTCATTCAAAAGTGGTTTCATGATTTTTAGACGTCTATATGATTTATACAGATTTTTGAAGTGACTGGTATCATGCCTTGAAGGGAGGGATCCAACCTAGAAAAGGGCAAATCTTCTTTTCTGGGTTCGGGCCACCTTCTGAAATCGCGACAGCCCGACCCATCGCGATCTCAGAGGGGTCACGACAAGGGAAACCTTCGCGTTCAGAACGCGATGGGTCAACTCGTCGTCAATTCCCATGGTGCAACCCCGGTGGTCCGGTTCAGAAGAACGCGACCGGACCCCCCGTCGTGTTTTTAGTACTGCGGCCAGAACCTGAAATTGCTCTTATGCCCCTGCTCTATATGTCATTTAAACCTTATTTAAGTTAAAACTTGCACTGTTAAGATTTGTATTAACCAAAATATTGTTAGTTGTCAACATTTAAATAAATCTCATTAATTAAAAGCCATGTGCACGATTTATCATACTCTCAAGATTTCTTTACACTTGCACAAACTAAACATTCATGTTTGCCATTAAACCCTATTAAATTACTTAATAATGTATCTAGTAATTAAGTGAAATTAATTACTAAATTTCCCTATTTAATTATGGCACTTGTCTTTGGTTTATTCACGTGATTTGTATACCGTGATCGCGTCCCTTTGCTTCGAGGACTCGAGGCAAGACGGACAACGTTTCGTTACACACTTTCTCTTGGCATGGACCACCTCTCCATTGGGTATACTCCTGACTAGACCAGGGACTCCTTGTCAAGGCCTCCATAAGTCTCCTTGGCTTTGGCGCATGTCCATTGCTGAAGAGCTGGTTGTACCTTTAAAACCCGTTACACCCTTATGGATCTGTACAATCTAACAGCCTTAGTGTGTTTCCTTCTTACATTGTGATCACGCCGGACATCTAGTCTATGTTCATAGCACGGCTAGTGGGCAGTTGTGACTTCTACCAGACTGTCGGTACACGACCGAGTGTTGTGCAACTGTTACTATCGATGTTTAACGTTGTTTTACGATTATACCCTATCTCATCTATTATCTCTATACCCTCATTTGTTCACGTTCTCTCTACACTCTCTTATATTTGTCTATTACTCTTATCTATTCTTGGTACTCTATTTGGCCATCCCTATGATTGTCTAAGATAAGAAAATGACTTATGCCAGCATAATAGGGCCCGATCTGGTCCTGGGAGGAGCGTCCGAAAAGTGCTATTTGCCCATGAGAGTTAAAATGATCAAGGGTGTGTACGGCATGCACTCAGTGCTATTATACTATCCAGATTTAATCTATGACAATCAAAGTGCTATCAATACAAATGCAATCTATTCAAGTGCTATAGAAGTGCTATCGTTACATGCTATTATCGTTACATGGCCAATCCTTTATCGTACTTGATGTGCTATTTTCTATGTTCTAGTGCTGTCGTTCTCTTGCTATCGTTACCTTGCTCTACATGACTATGCTCTCTAGTTATCCTGCCTTTAAGACATTAATCATTTAAAGCATGCTTATTTTCATGAGATATTAAGTCCTACTGGGCGTTATTCGCTTATCCTGCGTTGTTATTACATGTGTACAGGTGAGTCGGATGGCGATTACCACACTCACGAGGAGGGGAATGAGGATGATGTGCAAGAGTGACCAGTTTCGTCAACCACTGCTTAGTAGATAGTTAGTTTAGCTAGGAGTTAGTAGTCATTACGTAATAGTTTAGATTTGAATAAAGTACTTTGGGCCCTAGTTTTAGCTCTGATTAGTGAATGTAATGGAGTTTGATGAATTATTAATGAAGTTGTAGTTTATTTGATATTGTTTCGATTGTGAAATGGTTTGTCATTTATTTATCACTCTGTACTACTTAATAACTGTAATTCCGCTCCGATATTCCTCGTCAGGGCGTTACAGTTTTGTGGTATCAGAGCCTAGGTTATTCTTAAGTATAGGATGATCTAGTTTGACCTGCCTTGACTTAGAGTCTAATTCTATACCTATGTGAGATGGGTAGAACCAAGGGTAATAAGTTAAAATAAATTCACACGCACACAAACTTAGTGCAATCTAAAATATCTTACATTAAAATTCTCTTTTGAAGGAACTTAAACCAAAACAATGGCAGCGGAGCGTGCTCAACTCTGTGATATGTAAACCACTATTCAGCAGCTCACGCAGGCATTACTTCAAGCTGTTGGAGCCAATAATAACCGAGGAGCCGGAGATCTATACAGAAATTTCTGAAATTTGAACCCACTTCGTTTCAGTGGGACCACTGATTCCGACGAGGCAGAAAATTGGCTGAAGGAGATAGAATGCATTTTCCACGTCATGCAATGCGCGGATGGAGACAAGATACTACTTGCAACATTTCAGCTTGAACGGGATGCCTGTGCATGATGGGAGTCCGTCGAAGCAACTAGAGCTGATGCACAGTTTACATGGAATGAGTTTAAGGAGCACTTCAACTCCAAATACTTTTCTAAAAGGGTCCAAGAGAGAAAGGCATCCGAGTTTGCTGCATTTAAACAAAGGAACCTTACTATTGCTGAGTATGAAGCTCAGTTCTCTAGGTTGACATGATATGCCAATCATCTTGTTGGCACCGAAAGAATGAAGGCGAAACACTTTCCAAATGGGCTCAGGCCCTCCTACATCACTCAACTTGCACCTCTGGACATCCATACTTATCCAGAGATGGTCAGGAAAGCACTACTACTGGAGGATGCGACCGACCTCACCGATCGCATCAAAGGAAGAATGGTCAAGAAGGAGCAGACATCTGGAGCACCAAGCAAGCCCACTAATGGCAAGAAAAGGCCGTTAAGTATCACTGACGGGCCAAGCCAAGAGCGGAAACCCAAGGTCTTTGCCCCTACTATCCCGAACAAGCCCAGATGCAAGCACTGTGACAAGCTAGGTCACACTGTCGAGGAGTGCTGGAGGAAGGTAGGCGCATGCCTACGCTGTGGTAGTCGAGAGCACCGTATTCCCGACTGCCCTCTGCTGAAAGAAAATGAGAAGCGTCCTATGTGACAAAAGAAGCATGGCCAACTGTAGGCCCTCCAAGAAGTAGAAACCACCGAGGAGGGTGGAGTCATTAAATGTACTCTACCAGTCTTTTCTCAATCAGCATTAGTTTTGTTTGATACTGGCGCAACACATTCGTTCATATCACAAGCATTTGATGATACATTAAATGAAAAACCTGCTTCTATGAAATTTTAATTACCTGTCACTACCCCTTTGGGGGAAAAAGCTCAATTAAATAAATACTTTCCCTTAGCTGATGTGAAGATTGGTGAACTCAATCTTAGAGCTGACCTGATCTGTATACCCATGGAGGGCTACGACATTATTCTGGGAGCTGATTGGCTATCTATTTATTGGGCCATTGTTGATTGTAGAAGAGGGAAGATAACCTTTAGTGAATTCCCTAAGCTCACCTTTACGGGACGTAGACACTGTTAGTCTTAGGTGGACAACAAGCCAATCTCATATTGTATCTTTTGTTCAGTTATTAATAAAATGGTTTTTATTTATTATTTTACTATGTTGGAATTATAATAAAGTCCATGAACATGTGCAATAGTGGGTAGACTATGATGTGTGATCATACTAATGAGACTACTCACTTAATAAACACATATTCTAAATGTTCCAACTCGGTAGATACCGGAGAAGGACATCAGATATCCAGATAGAATAGTATTGTTTACTCCTGCTCATATGATGAGGATGACTGATCTCATAGTCATGTGTGTGGAGACACTAAGGAGAAACAATAGGTGCTCTTTAGAGAAAGGGTTTACTGAACTGATCCGATAGAATCACTGGATGGAATTGTACCTAACTGTCAACCAGAAAGATTCAATTGTCACGGTAGTGTAGATGATCTTTAGACCTGAGACACCAAAGACACCATGTTGGTGGACTTCTGTGTTTTGAGCTTGACCTACGAATCTCTATTCAAGAGATTCCAAACAGTCAATGTTCGGACATAGCGGAAGACCTTCGAAGGGGATTGAGTGGTCAATAAGGGATCATTTGCCCTCGGTACACAGAGGGAGAATACTCAAGGGAACGATGAAATGGAGTCCGTGGCCAGGGCAGATAAAATATCAAAAAGGGAGTTTTTGATATTAATCTAAAGCATCGAGTCCTAGTGGAACAACAAGTTAGGATTTGATAGTATACCATATCCTAAGTTGTTCAAGAGTATTGTGCAAATGAGAGATTATATCTATATGGTAACTGATGACGGAAACGTTCCTTGTGAGGGTTGCAGAACCCCAATACCTTCCAGGTTCATGTGGTGTTGCTTGGCACCCAATGTGTTCGGAGGCCCAGCTTAGTCGACTAGATAAAGTTGACTCAGATTATTAATTAGATAATATGAGATATTAACTAATTAATTAAGTTAGTAAGAGTTACTAATTTATTGGGCCATTAACTGGATTGGTACTTGGGCCTAGAGGGTCACACGCATCAGGTTTTCATGCGATGGTCTAATTATATAAAGATTAGGGGTTTTTATGAAAAACCACAATCATTATATAATGACGTGATGGGAGAACCCTGGCCAGGCATCAGGGTTTCCCCAGGGCCGCCCCCCCCCCCTCTCTCTCTCTCCCTCTCTCTTGCGTCACATGTCGCGGAGATCGGCGTAGATCCAAGCTCAGTCTTTGAGCGTTGCGGAACCCGAGGGAGCGAGCGTGGACGGGCACGAGGGAGCGGGCGTGGATTGTCGCGAGGAAGATCGCGTGGACACCGCTGGAGGCCGGACAGTTGAACGGCTTGTAGCGCCACCTCCTCGCAGTCGTACGAACGCGGATCGATTCCGCGTAAGGTGATTTCGACTATCCGATAGTCAGATCTGTGTCTAGCAAAACGGATCGAGATCAAAATTTAAATCTCATTTTCCGCTGCGTTTCTTTGATCTCGGGTCGTAGTAGATCCTCACAGTGGTATCAGAGCCAGGTTCCACTGTGATCTACATCTGTTTTGTTATCTAAGATCATTTTCTTAAGATTTATTCCATGCAAAGTTCGGCCAAGGCGCCGGAAACCTTTTCCCAAATTTGCCAAATTTTTGGACTGTTTTTCGCGGCCATTTGATCACTGGGAAAACTGGAAAAAGGGGCGGGGAAAGGGGGTCGCCGCCGCGGCACCCCGGTGGTTCTTGGCGGGGCCCTCCCAGGGCCGGGCCCGTTGGGCGGGGGGCAGGCCAGCACCGCCGCGTGTAGGGCGGGCGGTCGCAGCGGCCAGAGCCAACCGCGCGGGCCACGCGCGCGGGCCGTGCAGGCCTGGCGCGGGCCGCGTAGGCCTGGCGCGGGCCGGGCCAAGGCGCCTGCCATGTTCGGGCCCAGCGCGGGCGGCACCCGGGCTGGGTGCGCCTGGCGGGCCGGGCCCAACAGGTTCCAAGAAATTTTTTTTAATTAAAATTTTGGGGCCATTAATTCTGAAAATAATAATTTATTTGTTAAATTATTTATTTCAGAATATCTTTTGCATGAAATGATACTTAATTAAGTGATTTTAGGTTGTATGCTCATGCTCTTATTGTTACAAGTTTTGTAATGAATATTAAAGCATGTTAAAAGATTAATTTTTCGAAATGTTCGAATAATCCCTTTTTTTTTATTGGACCTAGTTTTCTGAAACTAAAATATATATTTTAAAACTTTTATTTATCCATGTGATGTGCTCTTCCATGTGTGGAATGCTTAAAAGTTAATATGGTCATGGATGTTTGCTCTTTATGTCATGGGATGATATGAATGTTTTAATTTATTTGTGAATGTGGGATTTGTAAATTAATGGTTAATTTGAGGTCTGCGAACCTCCTCTCTCTCTCTCACATTCCAATGTAATTCTATCTCCCTCCCATGATGTATTCGCCATAAGGCTTCTCTTTATACAAAATGTACATTCAATTTTATTTGATGTAATTTTGTTCGTGAGGGACGCTTGATGGCGAGGATGATCCGTTACTGCAACAGAGATGGCATTGGAAGTAGTTCACTAATGCTTTCATGTTTGCAGGTTTACCAATATAAGTGTTATATTGGTAGTGTAGCAGTTGTTTGGCTGTTTGTCTCCAATCAAACTTGTGCAACATCCATGACCACTTTAATTTGTATGGGATGCAAATTTATTTTATAATGTCCTAGATTATAGTATTATGCAATATTATGGAATATTCATATATGCTACCATCTAGGATGAGACCAAGATAAAATATTTCTAATTCCTATATTAAAATTCTAAGCCGTAGCGCATATATTCTAATATAGTTGCGTGGTCCTCCATCGTTATGGTTTTATGACTTAAATTACATTTTGGGTGGGTTGTTGTGTTATCCACAAGGCCCACTTAATTGTGAAATAAGTCTTAAAACTATTGCATATGGATGCATGTAAATGAGGTAGAGGCACGGTGTAGCTCTGTTGTGCTATCCACAAGGGCTACATCCTAATCTATCTGCGTTAAGTAACGATGGTAAAGCTTAGACTGCACTTTATGGCTTGTTGTGCTATCCACAAGGCCATTAAAGATGCAGGGACCGAATAGTGATCAGATATTGCAAAGGGTTGCAATTCCCATGAGATGGGTGCTCTTTGGTCATATCATGACTTGTTGTGTTATACACAAGGTCATGGTATGAGTCATTGAGATTCTGATCCCCACTAGGAGATTGTCGGCATCTCCTGTCCTGCATATTTGGCGGATATGCAGTTCGTCGAAAATTAGTGGGAGTTTTAAACTAGATTAAAGACCATATCTTGTTTTAAATAATAACTGAACATCTGCTAATTATATTTCTTTTATCTCCTGTAGGCTAAAATGTTGTCAAGGAATCCGTTATGTGGCATATTGGATGCCAACCGTTTGACAGGCCCAAACTACACCGATTGGCTCAGAAACCTGAAGATTGTCCTCAGGTTGAGCCTATGTCCTGGAAAGTGAGGCCCCTGCTGAGCCGGCATCAAATGCCCCTGAAGGAGAGGTGCTTGAGTATGAGAAGTGGAAGCAGGATTCAACCATGGCACAATGTTTCATGCTTGCCTCAATGAGCAATGAGTTGTAGAGGCAGCATGAAGACATGGATGCCAAAGCCATCTTGCTCCATTTGAAGGAGCTTTTTACTTAGCAGAGCAGGACTGAAAGATATGAGATATCTAAAAGTCTGTTCAGAGCAAGGATGGCTGAGGGATCTTCAGTGCAGACTCATGTATTGAAGATGATAGAGTGGATTGAGAGGTTAGTGGTCCTTGGGATTGAACTCCCCAAGGAAATGAGCACAAACCTCATCCTGCAATCATTTCCAGACTCATACTCTCAGTTCATTGTTAACTTTAACATGAACAAGATTCAGGTCACGTTGGCTGAGTTGCTTAACATGCTTAAGACTGTTGCGGGAAACCTTCAGAAGGAAAAACCTCAAGTCCTTTTAGTTGGTAAGACCAACAGAAAGAGGACGGCAGTTCAATCCTTTAAGAAAGGAAATCAAAAGAAGCATGTTAAAACAAACCCAGCCCAGAAGAAAAAGAAGGACACAGGAGATGAAAAGGGCGAGTGCTTCTATTGTCACCAGAAAGGTCACTGGAAGAGGAATTGCAAGCAATACCTCAAGGACAAAGCTCAAGGCACTGTGAAGCAAGGTGATGCTTCAGGTATCTATATGATAGAGTTACACTTGTCAGTTAGAGATTCTACATCAAGGGTATTAGATACTAGATGTGCTTCTCATATATGCAATGATGTGCAGGTGCTGACAAGTAGAAAGAAGCTGACCAAAAGAGGTGGAGCTAAGGCTAGGAAATGGCGCAAAGGTTGCGGCAAGCTCTGTGGGGACAGTGAACCTTAAGCTCCCATCTGGAGATGTTCTAACCTTAGAAAATTGTTATTATGTTCCTAGCATAATAAAGAACATCATTTCTGTTTCATGTTTTGACAGAGTAGGATATACGTTGACAATAAAGAACAAATGTTGTTCTCTTTATCTCAGTAATAATTGATTGCTACTGCGAATATAGTCAATGGTTTATATCTTTTGGATGTTTCTTATCATGATCTCCATCTTGATGTGGCTCTTAAGAAGAGCAAGAATAGTGTGAATCAATCCTACTTGTGGCATTGTAGGCTTGGTGTAAGCCCCTCGAATTTCCGTCGCATTATTTGTATTTGTGTGTGTATATACGTGTGCTTGTGTATGTATATACATACTTACGTACGTATTACTTAGTACAATTACGTGTGCATGTGTTTATACTATATGTAAATAATGCATGTATTGAATGGTAATAGTATGGATACACTACCATATACATATTGCATGTATATATGCATGGTATGCATGGTTTTCTGCATATTTTAGACTTCTGGCCGAAGGCCATCTTGGCATCAACCCCTAGCCGTTGAGGTGGTGTCAGCGTCCAGACATGGACGCCAACACTAATCCTGGCGTCTAACGATATGGACGCCTATTTCTCTAGCCTGCATGCGCAGCAGAGCCAGAAATTCCGGAAACAAGAAAGCTCAGCCATTGGGGAGCTGTCCCCAACGGCTCTGAGAGCTGTCTTGTCCCCCTGTGAGTGGGAGAGGGGGCCTCCCCTTATGTCTGAACCCGGATCTGCCTTCTCCCACTCCTCTCTTCACCTTTGCAAGAGAGAAACCAGGAGAAAAACCCTAGTTCTGAGCTGTGAGAAAACCCACCCTTTTGCACCCAAAGATCAGACTTCCTGGAGCTAGATCCAGCCATCTTCCATGACAAGAGGATAGCTAAAGCAAAGGAGGAGGCTTCCCCGACATCCCCTTGCTGTGGAGACCATCCAGGAGCCCGGAGGAAGAAAATCTAGGAGGACAGTTGCACCTTCTTGGGACTGCCCAAGGAGGGCTTCTCCGAGCACCATTGATCCATTGGAGCATTTTCTAAAAGGCAAGTGACCTAACCATAATGTCCCCGTATGTGTCTAGGTTGTTTCTACAATTTTTATGAATTTTTCCTCGAGTCCTAGACCCTCACATTCACCCAAACTTGAGAGCTCGGGTCTGTGTTTCTGCACAGACTTGCATTGACGGCCAGGTCAATGGACGCTGAGATCATGCTCGGCGTCCATCGACCATGCCGCTGACACTGAGTCAGTGGCCAGAGACCTCCGCCAAGTTCCTCTGGACAGAACAGTGACCTGTTCTGCCCTTCCTATACAACTATTTTCGCTATGGTTTCCGTGAATGAGGATATATGGTAACCCTATACACTATGTATATTGTTAAATGTGGTGTGTGGATGAGTGTGATGTGTGGTGGGGGATGTTAGAAGATTGTATTCCAAGAATTGTAAGCAGGACTTGTTGATGATCTTGCCAATTTATGCTTTATGATTAGGATTAGTCTGAATGCCTCAGTTTTATTAGATCATGAAGATTAGTGGATCAGTATACATGTACTCAGTTTTTGATAAATTGTCCATGCTTGTATAAATTGCTAATAAATTCGGTTCGGTAAATAGAAAGGCATGTAAGAATGATTTGTGGTGATCGATCTATAGTTGTATGATTTAGGGTAAATTCTGTATTCTCAGATCATGTATATAACAGTAATCTCCGTTCAAATAGTAAGTGGTAAAAATGCATGATGTGTTAAACTCCATGACAACCTAAATTGTGAATGGCATGCGAAATAGGTATTTGATTTTCTGTAAATTCTATTTAGCTCGGAAAAATTTGAAAAATTGAATGTATGACGAAAATAGCATGTGGTTAAAATTTCAGGTCATTTGGACCAGTATATAAGGAGTTATGTATTTTTCATGTGAAATGTAATAATCTATGTACGTTTTCGTAATGTGGTTAGATATTGTTTAACCCAACCTGATTAGTGCATTTACTGTGTGTTAAACTCCTGAAATCTGTAGTGCCATGTCAGGAAAAACAGAGATATGCATGTGAGTGAGAAAGTGAATGAGATGAAAAGTGATATGAGTAAAACCATGTGTAAATCGGTAAAATGTGTAAATGTGTAACTGTGCCAAAGTGACACTGCTTCCGTAGAGGGCAGTGGAACTGTATCCGGGAAAAGTCCCCCTGAGAAAGTTCAGTGTGTAAGTGACCCTAAGGGCATTAGGGGGAAATCCTGGAGGTGGACAAGTACCACTGGTTAGGGTGGAGACTTGTTCTCCCGGTCTGCGCAGTCCAAGAGTCACCATTGGAATGCCTAGATGGCGTCTATGTGTAATGTGATGTGTATATGTCCTTCTTTGGTGGTTTGGACTATGTGTCACGGCACCTAAAATGTGTAATGTGTAATGTGTAATGTGTATGTGTTCATGTGTAAATGTGTAAGTGAACAATGTGAATGTGTATGTGCAAAGTGCAACCATGTGAAAGAGGAAACTTGCGTAAAGAAAATGTGAAATTCTAAATGTGAGGATATGATATTGAAATCCATGTGAGACAAATATGAAACCATGTAAAATCAATAATCTTTTGTTGTTATCATCATGTTTATATGTGCAAAAATGTCTAGAATCCATGTTAGGGATAATGGATGAGCACGGGCACAAAATAGCATGATTGGTTGTTCACATGATCTGTTTTAAGCAACATGGTAGCTCTCATGTGTAGGTGTACAGCCATTAAACCATGTGAAACCAGCAACTTGAAGCATGTGAAAATGTCTATGTATATGCTTAAGAACATGTAAAACTCATGCTAGTTGTGTTTCCTTTCATATATGCACAATGTTCATGTTGGTAGCTCTCATGTCTTGGTTCTTTAAAGGCAAAATTTCATAAGTAAATTGAATAGAGAGCATGTGATAGGTAAAGTTTTATTCTTAGAAATCTGAAAGCATGATCCATGTATTAATTTGTAAAACTGTCATGCCATGTGTTGAAATTTTTGAATGTGTATGTAGAAACCGCTATGACTTATACGTGTACGTTATGAGTAGTGTTGCTTGCTGAGTCTTTAGACTCACTCCTTGCTTCGGCATACAGGTGTAGTTGGTGACGTGGCACCGTTGGAGGAGACAGTGGAGACGGACTCCGAGCGCGGAGATTAGTCTTTGGAGTTTCTTTGTGACTTGTGCATTTCATAGTATGTAATTTGAACGTTGTATTAGAGTATCTTGAAAAGAATGTATAAGTGTGGACATTATGTATTTCTATTTCAGCAATTTAAATTATGTGAACTTTTAGTTCTTTATGGTTAATTGCAAACTTCATGTATGTTAAATGTGGATGATGAATGAATGAATGAAGACAGTTGTCTTTTACTTCCGCTACTCTGTTGTATATTCGCGTGTATCTCAGCTGTATGTATCGTTTGGGTAAATGTCCCACTGTGAGGACTCTCGCTATACCGACGTGGGTTGGTATAACCGTACCGGTATAATGAGGGCCGTTGCAGAGATTGGTGTCAGAGCAACCGGTTGAGATTGCACATGAATATACCTAAGTCATCATCCCCATTGCATGCTAAGTATGTCCACATGTGTAGAAAACACCAATAGGAAATGAAAGATAGATTAGAAAATGGTTAGAAAACTTAGTAACCTAGCTCTAATGTTGGCTGAAATTTATTACAGCCATGGCTTCGAGAGGTAGACGTGGTGGAGCGTCGGCCCGTGAGGACGAGCCGCGACGTGATGAGCAGGCGGAGCATGTCACCGAAGGTACGATTTTGCTTTTAGGTGTGCACGCTCGGGTTTTGTTTGATACGGGTGCTACTCACTCGTTCATTTCCGAGCGGTTCGCTAGGCAGTTAGCCCTAGAATCAGGCGTAGAGTCTGAGGAGTTAGAGGTCCCTTTGTCTGTGCACACCCCTGCGGGTACGGTATCGACTAGGAAGTGCATTCCGTCGTTACCTGTGTGCATTGAGGATAGAATCCTAGATGGATGTTTCTTCTTGCTAAAGATGAAGGACTATGATGCTATTCTTGGTCTGGATTGGCTAGAGGAGCACTATGCATTAGTGGATTGTCGTCGGAAGAGGATTGTTTTCCGCATTCCTGGTGAGGACGAGTTCTCTCACCCCTTGCCAAAGAACTTAGCGGGAAAGTTAGTTATCTCTGCCATGAAGGCGATGCGCATAGTGATCAAGGGTTGTAACGCATTTCTTGCCAGTGTTATGCAAGTACCCGATGCTGGTTCGTCACTGACTCTTGCAGAGATCGATGTGGTGTAGGAATTTCCAGATGTCTTTCCAATGACTTGTCTGGATTGCCACCGGATAGGGAGATAGAGTTCACTATAGAGTTGCTTCCATGTACCTCTCCTATCTCGAAGGCCCCATATCGGATGGCCCCTACAGAGTTAGCCGAGTTGAGGAAGCAATTGCAAGAATTGCTTGATAAGGGATTCATTCGCCCTAGTGTTTCCCCTTGGGGCGCACCTGTATTATTCGTCAAGAAGAAAGACGGGTCACTTAGGTTGTGTATCGACTATAGGAAGTTGAACCAGTGACTGTGAAGAACAGGTACCCCTTACCTCGGATTGATGATCTGTTTGACCAGTTGTAGGATGCATCAGTCTTTTCTAAGATTGACTTGCGATCTGGTTATCATCAGCTGCGGATTAGGAGTGAGGATGTGTCCAAGACGGCATTTAGATCCCGTTATGGACATTATGAGTTCTTGGTCCTTCCTTTCGGATTGACCACGCCCCTGTAGCGTTCATGGATCTCATGAACCGGGTTTTAGTCCGTATTTAGATAGCTTTGTTGTTGTGTTCATTGATGACGTGTTGGTCTATTCTCCGGATGAGGCCACGCACCGTCAGCATTTGAGGTTAGTCTTAGAGGTTCTCCGTGAGCACAAGCTGTATGCGAAGTTCAGCAAGTGCGAGTTCTGGTTGCGCGAGGTTCACTTTCTCGGGCATGTGATCTCTGGCGCTGGTGTTGCAGTTGATCCAGCAATGGTCCAAGTAGTTATGGATTGGGAGATTCCCCAGACTCCTTCGGAGATTCGTAGTTTCATTGGGTTAGCTGGTTATTATCGGCGATTCATTGAGGGTTTCTCATCCATCGCCGCCCCTTTGACAATGCTGACCCGGAAAGGTGAGAAGTTCATATGGTCTGAGGCATGTGAGCGTAGCTTTCAGCTATTGAAGGCTAAGCTTACTTCTGCTCCGGTATTGGTATTGCCTAGTGGTCCAGAAGGTTTTGCTATTTATACGGATGCATCTCTGATTGGTTTAGGCTGTGTACTCATGCAGCGAGAGAGGGTAGTGGCTTATGCTTCTCATCAGTTGAAGGAGCATGAGAGGAACTATCCGACTAATGATTTGGAGCTCGCAGCTGTGGTTCATGCACTAAAGATCTGGAGGCACTATCTTTATGGTGTCAGATTTGAGGTGTTTACCGACCACAAGAGCTTGAAGTATCTTTTCTCCCAAAAGGAATTAAACCTGATGCAGAGGAGATGGATTGAGTTCTTGAAGGACTATGACTTCGACCTTCAGTATCATCCTGGAAAGGCGAATGTCGTAGCGGATGCTCTTAGTAGAAAGAGGTCTTCGCTCCAGCAGGATTGGAAGATGTTGGAGGATGCAGCGTGCTCTATGACCGAGTTAGAGCCATCGCTGTGTCAGGCTTTTGTAGCTCAGCTATCCCGTAGATCCTCAGTCTTGGATGAGGTGATTGAGCAGCAGAAAGCCGACCCTAGATTATTAGAGTTAGTGGGTAAGGTGGGCATTGCTCGTGATGAGGACGGTGTGATTAGATTTCAGCACCGTGTTTATGTCCCTGATGTAGTAGATGTCCGTGAGCATGTGTTAGCGGAGGCTCATAGGTCGCGATTCTCTATTCATCCGGGTAACACTAAGATGTATCAAGACCTGAAGAGATCATTTTGGTGGTCCGGCATGAAGAAGGATGTTGCGGATTATGTGTCTAGATGTCTAGTATGTCAGCAAGTGAAAGCCGAGCGGCAGCGACCATCCGGCCTTATGCAGAGGATGGATATCCCAATGTGGAAGTGGGAAGCTGTCACTATGGACTTCGTTTCGGGTTTGCCTCGATCTAGAAGGGGCAATGACTCGATTTGGGTAGTGGTAGATAGATTCTCGAAGACTGCTCATTTCTTGCCCATGAAGAAGAAGCAGTCGGTAGAGAGTTTAGCTAGATTATATGTTAGCGGTATCATTAGATTGCATGGTGTGCCGAAGTCGATCATTTCGGATCGAGATCTGAGATTTACTTCGAGATTGTAGAAGGGTCTTCAGGATGCGTTAGGTTCGGAGCTTAAGCTCAGTTCGGCGTTTCATCCCCAGACCGATGGACAGTCCGAGAGGACTATCCAGACGCTCGAGGATATGTTGAGAGCGTGTGTGCTGGATTGGAAGGATGATTGGGAGCGTCATTTACCTCTTGTGGAGTTCGCATACAACAACAGCTTTCATGCTAGTATTGGTATGGCTCCATTAGAGGCGTTGTATGGTAGGCCCTGCAGATCTCCTTTATGTTGGGAAGAGACTGGTGATAGGCAGTTGATCGGACTGGAGTTAGTTCAGGAAACTTCAGATAAGATCCAGCTTATCAGGAAAAGGCTTGTTGCGGCACAGGATAGGCAGAAGAGTTATGCCGACAACAGAAGGAAGGATTTGGAGTTCGAGGTTGGCGATCATGTCTTCTTGAAGATATCGCCTACTCGTGGTGTTGTCAGATTTGGCAGGCATAGCAAGCTAAGCCCCAGATTCATTGGCCCATATGAGATTCTCGGACGTTTGGGCAGCGTGGCATATGAGCTAGCATTACCCCCAGCTTTGGCTAGCGTTCACCCTGTATTCCACGTATCTATGCTCGGGAAGTATGTCCGAGATCCGTCTCATGTGATTAGTCATGAGCCAGTCGAGATCCAGCCAGATCTTTCGTATATCGAGCAACCAGTAGCCATTCTTGACCGGAAGGTTCAGCATCTTCGGAACAAGAGAATTGCGTCGGTGAAGGTCCTATGGCAGAACTTCTCACGCGAGGAGGCTACTTAGGAGCTTGAGGATGCGATGAAGAAGAAGTATCCCCTTTTGTTTTAGTAGTGTCGTTCTAACTTCGAGGACGAAGTTTCTTTAAGGGGGAGAGGGTGTAAGGCCCTCAAATTTTCGTTGCATTATTTGTATTTGTGTGTGTGTATACTTGTGCTTGTGTATGTATATACATACTTACGTACGTATTACTTAGTACAATTACGTGTGCATGCGCTTATAGTATATGTAAATAATGCATGTATTGAATGGTGATAGTATGGATACACTACCATATACATATTGCATGTATATATGCATGGTATGCATGGTATTCTGCATATTTTAGACTTCTGGCCGAAGGCCATCTTGGCGTCAACCCCTAGCTGTTGAGGTGGTGTCAGCGTCCAGACATGGACTCCAACACTAATCCTGGCGTCTAACGATATGGACGCCTATTTCTCTGGCCTACATGCGCTGCAGAGCCAGAAATTCCGGAAACAAGAAAGCTCAGCCATTGGGGAGCTGTCCCTAACGGCTTTGAGAGCTGTCTTGTCCCCCTGTGAGTGGGAGAGGGGCCTCCCCTTATGTCTGAACCCGATCTGCCTTCTCCCACTCCTCTCTTCACCTTTGCAAGAGAGAAACCAGGAGAAAAACCCTAGTTCTGAGCTGTGAGAAAACCCACCCTTTTGCACCCAAAGATCAGACTTCCTGGAGCTAGATCCGGCATCTTCCACGACAAGAGGATAGCTTGAGCAAGGAGGAGGCTTCCCCGACATCCCCTTGCTGTGGAGACCATCCAGGAGCCCGGAGGAAGAAGATCTAGGACAGTTGCACCTTCATGGGACTGCCCAAGGAGGGCTTCTCCGAGCACCTTTGATCCATTGGAGCATTTTCTAAAAGGCAAGTGACCTAACCATAATGTCCTCGTATGTTCTAGGTCGTTTCTACAATTTTTATGAATTTTCCCTCGAGTCCTAGACCCTCACATTCAACCAAACTTGAGAGCTCGGGTCTGTGTTTCTGCACAGACCTGCATTGACGGCAAGGTCAATGGACGCTGAGATCATGCTTGGCGTCCATCGACCATGCCGCTGACACTGAGTCAGCGGCCAGAGGCCGCCGCCAAGTTCCTCTGGACAGAACAGTGACCTGTTCTGCCCTTCCTATACAACTATTTCGCTATGGTTTCCGTGAATGAGGATATATGGTAACCCTATACACTATGTATATTGTTAAATGTGGTGTGTGGATGAGTGTGATGTGTGGTGGTGGATGTTAGAAGATTGTATTCCATGAATTGTAAGCATGACTTGTTGATGATCTTGCCAATTATGCTTTATGATTAGGATTAGTCTGAATGCCTCAGTTTTATTAGATCATGAAGATTAGTGGATCAATATACATGTACTCAGTTTTGATAAATTGTCCATGCTTGTATAAATGCTAATAAATTCGGTTCGGTAAATAGAAAGGCATGTAAGAATGATTTGTGGTGATCGATCTATAGTTGTATGATTTAGGGTAAATTCTATATTCTCAGATCATGTATATAACAGTAATCTCTGTTCAAACAGTAAGTTGTAAAAATGCATGATGTGTAAACTCCATGACAACCTAAATTGTGAATGGCATGCGAAATAGGTATTTGATTTTCTGTAAATTCTATTTAGCTCAGAAAAATCTGAAAAATTGAATGTATGACCTTGAACCCGAAAATAGCATGTGGTTAAAATTTCAGGTCATTTGGATCAGTATATAAGGAGTTATGTATTTTCATGTGAAATGTAATAATCTATGTACGTTTCGTAATGTGGTTAGATATTGTTTAACCCAACCTGATTAGTGCATTTATAGTGTGTTAAACTCCTGAAATCTGTAGTGCCATGTCGAAAAAACAGAGATATTCATGTGAGTGAGAAAGTGAATGAGATGAAAAGTGATATGTGTAAAACCATGTGTAAATCGGTAAAATGTGTAAATGTGTAACTGTGCCAAAGTGACACTGCTTCCGTAGAGGGCAGTGGAACTGTATCAGGGAAAAGTCCCCCTGAGAAAATTCAGTGTGTAAGTGACCCTAAGGGCATTAGGGGGAAATCCTGGAGGTGGACAAGTACCGCTGGTTATGGTGGAGACTTGTTCTCCCGGTCTGCTCAGTCCAAGAGTCGCCATTGGAATGCCTAGATGGCGTCTATGTGTAATGTGATGTGTATATGTCCTTCTTTGGTGGTTTGGACTATGTGTCACGACACCTAAAATGTGTAATGTGTATGTGTTCATGTGTAAATGTGTAAGTGAACAATGTGAATGTGTATGTGCAAAGTGCAACCATGTGAAAGAGGAACTTGCGTAAAGAAAATGTGAAATTCTAAATGTGAGGATATGATATTGAAATCCATGTGAGACAAATCTGAAACCATGTGAAATCAGTAATCTTATGTTGTTATCATCATGTTTATATGTGCAAAAATGTCTAGAATCCATGTTAGGGATAATGGATGAGCACGGGCACAAAATAGCATGATTGGTTGTTCACATGATATGTTTTAAGCAACATGGTAGCTCTGATGTGTAGGTTTACAGCCATTAAACCATGTGAAACAAGCAACTTGAAGCATGTGAAAATGTCTATGCATATGCTTAAGAATATGTAAAACTCATGCTAGTTGTGTTTCCTTTCATATATGCACAATGTTCATGTTGGTAGCTCTCATGTCTTGGTTCTTTAAAGGCAAAATTTCATGAGTAAATTGAATAGAGAGCATGTGATAGGTAAAGTTTTATTCTTAGAAATCTGAAAGCATGATCCATGTATTAATTTGTAAAACTTTCATGCCATGTGTTGAAATTTTGAATGTGTATGTAGAAACCGCTATGACTTATACGTGTACGTTATGAGTAGTGTTGCTTGCTGAGTCTTTAGACTCACTCCTTGCTTTAGCGTACAGGTGTAGTTGTGACGTGGCACCGTTGGAGGAGACAGTGGAGACGGACTCCGACGCGGAGATTAGTCTTTGGAGTTTCTTTGTGACTTGTGCATTTCATAGTATGTAATTTGAACGTTGTATTAGAGTATCATGAAAAGAATGTATAAGTGTAGACATTATGTATTTCTATTTCAACAATTAAATTATGTGAACTTTAGTTCTTTATGGTTAATTGCAAACTTCATGTATGTTAAATGTGGATGATGAATGAATGATGAAGACAGTTGTCTTTTACTTCCGCTACTCTGTTGTATATTCGCGTGTATCTCAGCTGTATGTATCGTTTGGGTAAATGTCCCACTGTGAGGACTCTCGCTATACCGACGTGGGTTGGTATAACCGTACCGGTATAATGAGGGCCGTCACACTTGGACATATAGGCAAAGCTAGACTTCAAAAGTTGCATAATAATGGGTATTTAAGCCCATTTGATTATGAATCATTTGCAACTTGTGAGTCTTGTCTTATGGGTAAAATGGCTAAATCTCCATTTACTGGACATGGAGAACATGCCAAAGAGATGTTAGGGCTTATACATTCATATGTATGCGGCCCTATGTCTACCCAGGCCAAGGGTGGCTTCTCATACTTCATTACATTCATTGATGACTTCTCTAGATTCGGATATGTGTACTTAATGAAGTACAAATCAGAAGCTTTTGAGAAGTTCAAAGAATTTAAAAATGAAGTGGAGAAGCAAATTGGAAAGAGTATTAAGACTCTTCGATCAGATCGAGGAGGAGAATACTTAAGTACAGAATTCACACAGTTCATGAAGGATAATGGTATCCTATCTTAGCTTACCCCTCCATATACACCACAAATGAATGGGGTGTCGGAAAGGAGAAATCGCACTTTGTTGGACATGGTACGATCAATGATGAGATTTTCAGAATTACCAGTGTCTCTATGGGGATATGCACTTGAGACAGCTGCTTACTTGTTGAACAGTTGCCTAGTAAGTATGTGTCCTCTACACCATATGAGATATGGAAGGGCAGATACCAGATTTTAAACATGTTAAAGTCTGGGGTTGTCTAGCCCATGTAAAGAGGCACGATCCAGACAAACTAGAATCTAGGACACGTAAGTGTAGATTTGTTGGATATCCAAAGGAGACATTTGGATATTACTTTTACTATCCTGAGGAACAAAAGGTGATTGTTGCCAGGAGAGCTATCTTTCTAGAGGAGGAATATCTTTTGCAAGAAGATAGTGGGAGTAAAGTAATATTGGAAGAGGTTCCAGATCCACAAGTCAACACTGCCTCTGAGAGTGAGGTGTTGGTTCGTGATCCTATTGTTACACACACCAATGAACCACGCAAGTCAGGTAGAGTAACAACGTTACCAGCACGATATGTGGGACATATTGATGGAGGTGACTCGAAAGAACCCTACCATGAGGATGATGATCCTATGACTTACCTAGAGGCCATTGAAAGCCCAGAAGCTGGGAAATGGCAGGAGGCTATGAACTCTGAGATACAGTCCATGTACACTAACAAAGTTTGGAACTTAGTTGATGTACCTGAGGGTATTGTACCCATAGGGTGCAAATGGATCTTTAGAAAAAGATCGGTGCTGATGGACAAATTGATACATACAAGGCAAGACTAGTGGCAAAAGGTTATCGTCAAAGACAAGGAGTTGACTATGACGAAACTTTTTCCCCAGTTGCCATGGTAAAATCAATTAGAGTTCTCCTTGCCATAGCAGCACACTATGATTATGAAATCTGGCAAATGGATGTGAAAACCGCCTTCCTCAATGGGAATCTTGAGGAAGAGGTGTATATGATACAACTAGAGGGTTACACATCTAAGGATTTTCAGACAAAGTGTGCAAGCTACAGAGGTCCATATATGGACTAAAACAAGCCTCCAGGAGTTGGAACATAAGATTTGATGAGGCCATTAAATCTTATGACTTTATTAAGAATGAGGATGAACCATGTGTGTACAAGAAAATAAGTGGGAGTGCTGTCACCTTTCTACTTCTTTACGTAGATGACATTCTACTCATTGGGAATGATGTGGCAATGTTATCTTCTGTAAAGATTTGGTTGTCAAAGAATTTCTCCATGAAAGATTTGGGAGAAACATCCTACGTATTGGGAATATGGATCTATAGGGATAGATCAAAGAGGCTTGGTTTAACCCAATCTATGTACATAGATACCATTGTCAAAAGGTTTGGCATGGAGAATTCCAAAAGAGGACTCATACCAGTGAGACATGGAATTCATCTCTCTAAAGAACAATCTCCAAAGACTCCTGAAGAGAAGGCAATCATGGATAGAGTTCCTTATGCTTCTGCCATAGGATTTATCATGTATGCCATGCTATGTACAAGACCTGATGTAGCCTATGCTCAAAGTGTTTCGAGCAGATTTCAGACTAATCCAGGTCAAGAGCACTGGATGGCTGTGAAGTGTATCCTAAGATACTTGAGAAGGACTAAGGATACATTTCTAGTTTAGGAGGAGTGAACTGAAACTCCGGGGCTTTACTGACTCGAGTTTTCAGTCAGATCCAGATGATAGCAAGTCTACATCTGGATTTATTTTTACTCTAAACGGAGGTGCAATTTGCTGGAAAAGTTCCAAGCAGGAAACAACTGCAGATTCGACGACCAAAGCTGAGTATATTGCTGCATCTGAAGCCGCCAAGGAAGCAGTGTGGTTGAAGAAGTTCATCACCGATCTTGGCGTCGTTCCTTCTATTTCAGATCCTACCACTGTTGTGTGACAACAATGGAGCTATTGCACAAGCGAAAGAGCCGCGGTCTCATCAGAAGTCTAAGCACATTCTGAGGCGCTTTCATCTGATTAGAGAGATAATTGCCAGAGGAGATGTAGTGGTGGAAAAGGTTCCATCAGCTGACAATGTAGTAGATCCACTAACAAAGCCTTTAGCTCAAATTGTGTTTGAGCGTCACCTGACAGCTATGGGCTTAATGCATAAAGGTGATTGGCTTTAGTCCAAGTGGGAGATTGTTAGTCTTAGGTGGACAACAAGCCAATCTCATATTGTATCTTTTGTTCAGTTATTAATAAAATGGCTTTTATTTATTATTTTACTATGCTGGTATTATAATAAAGTCCATGAACATGTGCAATAGTGGGTAGACTATGATGTGTGATCATACTAATGAGACTACTCACTTAATAAACACCTATTCTAAATGTTCCTATTCGGTGGATACCTGAGAAGGTCATCAGATATCCGGATAGAATATTATTGTTTACTCCTGCTCATATGATGAGGATGACTGATCTCATAGTCATGTGTGTGGAGACACTAAGGAGAAACAATAGGTGCTCTTTAGAGAAAGGGTTCACTGAACTGATACGATAGAATCACTGGATGGAATTGTACCTAACTGTCAACCAAAAGATTCAATTGTCATAGTAGTGTAGATGATCTTTAGACCTGAGACACCAAAGACATTTTGTTGGTGGACTTCTGTGTTTTGAGCTTGACCTACGAATCTCTATTCAAGAGATTCCAAACAGTCAATGTTCGGACATAGCGGAAGACCTTTGAACAGGATTGAGTGGTCCATAAGGGATCATTTGCCCTCGGTACACAGAGGAGAATACTCAAGGGAACGATGCAATGGAGTCCCTGGCCAGGGCAGACAAAATATCAAAAAGGGAGTTTTTGATATTAATCTAAAGCATCGAGTCCTAGTGGAACAACAAGTTAGGATTTGACAGTATACCATATCCTAAGTTGTTCAAGAGTATTGTGCAAATGAGAGATTATATCTACACGGTAACTGATGACGGAAAGGTTCCTTGTGAGGGTTGCAGAACCCCAATACCTTCCAGGTTCATGTGGTGTTGCTTGGCACCCAACGTGTTCGGAGGCCCAGCTTAGTCGACTAGATAAAGTTGGCTCAGATTATTAATTAGATAATATGAGATATTAACTAATTAATTAAGTTAAGAGTTACTAATTTATTGGGCCATTAACTGGATTGGTACTTAGGCCTAGAGGGTCACACGCATCAGGTTTTCATGCGACAGTCTAATTATATAAAGATCAGGGGTTTTTATGAAAAACCGCAATCTTTATATAATGACGTGATGGGAGAACCCTGGCCAGGCATCAGGGTTTCCCCAGGGCCGCCCCCCTCTCTCTCTCTCTCTTCCTCTCTCTTGCGTCACATGTCGCGGAGATCGGCGCGGATCTAAGCTCAGTCTTCGAGCGTTGCGGAACCCGAGGGAGCGAGCGTGGACGGGCACAAGGAGCGGCGTGGATCGTCGCGAGGAAGATCGCGTGGACACCGCTAGAGGCCGGACAGTTGAACGGCTTGTCGCGCCACCTCCTCGCAGTTGTACGAACACGGATCCGATTCCGCGCAAGGTGATTTCGACTATCTGATAGTCAGATCTGTGTCTAGCAAAACGGATCGAGATCAAAATTTAAATCTCATTTTCCGCTGCGGTTCATTGATCTCGGGTCGTAGTAGATCCTCACAGACACAAGAGGCACTTGTCTCTCATCTCTGCTATTAAGGCGTAGAACATGATAAGAAAGCGTTGTGTGACATTTCTTTCCGCCATAGTATTTGAAAGGAAAACATCCAAGATATCAGACATCTATATAGTGCAAGAATACCCCGACGTGTTTCCCGATGAGCTGCCAGGCATTCCACCTGAAAGAGATGTAAATTTCTCGATTGATCTCATACCTGGAGCTGCACCGGTATCATGCCAACCCTACAAAATGTCCCCCGCTGAATTGAAAGAGTTAAAGGAGCAATTGATGGAGTTGCTGGAAAATGGATTTATCAGACCAAGTATTTCTCCTTGGGGAGCACCAGTGTTATTTTTCAAGAAGAAGGATGGATCCCTGTAGCTATGCATTGACTACAGGCAATTGAATCATCTGACTATCAAGAATAAATACCCTCTGCCTCGTGTTGATGAGTTATTTGATCAAATCTCAGGAGCTAAATACTTTTCTATGATTGACCTTAGATCGGGATATCATCAAATGAGAATTAAGGATGCAGATATTTACAAGACGGCATTCAGGAGCAGGTACGGTCATTATGAATTTGTAGTCATGCCTTTTGGACTAACCAATTCTCCTGCAGCTTTCATGCAACTAATGAACAGCATATATCAGCCCTACCTCGACAAAGTCATCGTGGTATTTATTGATGATATTCTTATATACTCTAAGACCAAGAAAGAGCATGAGGAGCATCTGAGGATCGCTCTGCAGATCTTGCGCGACAACAAACTCTATGCCAAATTGAGCAAGTGTGAATTCTGGCTCGAGGAGGTGTCATTTCTAGGGCATGTTATATCCAAGGATGGTATCACTGTCGATCCTTCCAAGGTAGAAGCTGTACTCAACTGGGAGAGACCAACCAATGTCATTTAGATCAGAAGCTTTCATGGACTGGCTGGCTACTACAGACGGTTCATAAAAGACTTCTCCAAGATAGTTGTACCTCTTACTAGCCTTACGCAAAAAGAAAACCCATATGTCTGGAGCAAGGAATGTGAGAAGAGCTTCCAGACAGTGAAGCAATGTTTGACTTCTGCACCTGTCCTCGCGTTACCAGTCGAGGGCGACGGATTCTCAGTCTACACTGATGCATCTGGAATCGGTCTAGGCTGCGTGCTAATGCAGAACGAGAAGGTTATAGCATATTCATCAAGACAGTTAAAGTCTCATGAAGTCAATTATCCTGTCCATGACTTAGAATTGGCAGTTGTGGTATTTGCACTTAAGATATGGAGGCATTATCTGTATGGGGAGTAATTCATTGTCTACTCCAGCCACAAGAGTCTGAAGTACTTATTTTCACAGAAGGAGCTCAATATGAGACAAAGGAGATGGTTGGAATATCTGAAAGACTTTGATTTCAATATTCAATATCACCCAGGCAAAGGTAATGTAGTAGCTGATGCACTTCCTGTATCGTCATTATCTTGTTTAGTCATGGGCGAGATGCAATTACTTGAGCAATTCGCTAGTCTGGATCTAAATATTGAGAAGAGAGGTGATAAAGTGTTAGTTTCCAATCTTAGAGCTCAACCCGACATTTTTGTCGAGATTAGAAAGCAACAGGCAAATGACCCATTTCTAGTCCAAGTAAAGGAGACCATAGCAGACAAACCTGATTTCTCCATCACTGAGGATGGGAGAATATTATTCCAAGCCAGGACATGCGTGCCTGACAATGAAGAGCTGAAAAGAAAGTTGATGGATGAAGCCCACAAGACGAAGTATACAATTCACCCAGGTGCAACCAAGATGTACCAAGACATGAAAAGGGCGCTTTGGTGGCCAAACATGAAGCGTGAGGTGGCTGAGCACACCGCACACTGCCTCACATGTCAACAGGTAAAAGCTGAACACTGACATCTTGCGAGTGTACTTAGACCCCTGGACATACCTGAATGGAAGTGGGAAACCATCAGAATGGATTTCATCATGGATTTACCCCGAACTCGTGGTAGACTTGATGCTATCTGGGTTATAGTGGACCGATTGACTAAGTCCGCATACTTTCTAGCAATTAAGAGTACCTGGAGTGTAGATGTACTTGCAGCATTATATGTAAAGGAGATAGTGAGATTACATGGAGTTCCGGTGTCCATAGTCTTAGATCGTGACCCTCGATTCACATGCAGATTTTGGATGGGACTTCAATCTGCTTTAGGCACAAAACTAAATTTCAGCACAGCGTTCCACCCACAGAGAGATGGGCAGATGGAAAGAACTAATCAGATCATGGAGGATATGTTGCGATCTTGCACTATTGATTTTGAAGGATACTGGAATGAACTATTATCACTAATAGAATTCGCCTACAATAACAGCTATCAGGCGAGCATTAAAATGGCACCATTTGAAGCTCTGTACGGTAGAAGCTGTAGATCGCTCGTCTGTTGGAATGAAGTTGGTGAGGGGCAATGGCTGGGACCCGACATGGTACAAAGCACCAGAGATATATAGATCATCAAAGACAGAGTTAAGGTAGCTCAATCCAGGCAGAAAAGCTATGCAGACAAGAGATGAAGGGACTTGGAATTCTAGATTGGAGATCATGTGATGCTTAAAGTGTCCTCGACCAGATGATTTCAAAGGTTTGGGATGAAAGGCAAGCTAAGACCAAGACTCATAGGTCCATTTGAGGTGTTCGATAGAGTTGACGAGGTAGCGTATTGTCTGGCACTACCTCCCAAGTTCTCAACAGTACACAATATTTTTCATGTGTTAATGCCAAGGAAGTACGTGTATGATCCGTCACACGTAATTAGTTATGATGATATCATTTTGAACAAAGATATGACCTATGAAGAAAGTCCGATGAAGATATTGGACAAGAAAATGCAACAACTTCGGAATCGATCCATACCCGTGGTCAAGATACTATGGAGAAATCACGAAGTCGAGGAAGCCACGTGGGAACTCGAAGCAACCATGTGACGGAATTATCCGGAGTTATTCAGTAAGTCATTCTTCCTCTTATGATCATATGAATTTAGGGACCAAATTCTTTTTAACAGGGGGAGGATGTAGTAACATTGATTTTAAAAATCCTAAATAAAAAAAATTAATTCAATAAATGTGAGAAATAGAATTTAATTCGAATAAATGAAATAAATGGAAATTAAATTAATACTCATTAAGCTAAATTAGTAATGCATTTTACTAATGGTCCTAACATGGATTGTTGGGCCCAAATGTGAAGAGCCCATCATGAGATGAGAGCTAATTTAGTGAAATTCATATTAAAAATAATTGTAAATAGTAAAGGGTTAAAATAATTATTAAAACAACTCATATCTATCCTAATAGGAGTCCCAGACTTACCCTAACCCTCTACCCACGAATTTAACCCTCTCCCCAAGCCTAAGAGGTAGATAAAAGCAAGGAATAGAGTGATAAATATAGAAATTCAGACTTTTAAGGAAAGAAGGAGTTTTTGGAAAGGAGGACTCTCTAAACCCACCAATACACCCCAATTCGTACCAACCCAACCCTAGATCATTGTTGGAGCTCTAGAGGACGAAGAGGAGGAGTTCTGGACGTGGAGAGTAAGGGGAGGAGGCTAGGAACCAAGGAGGGATCTCATTCTTCATCTTCAAACATAGGTTTTCATTACAGCAACAAAAGGTAGGCAATCTCTCAAGCACAAATCGTGAAACTTTAACCCTAGGTAGCCCATGCACCTCTCTTTGAAAGCCCTTTGGTTTCACTATTTTTTGTTCTTCTATGAGGGAGAATTAAATGCTTGAACCTCAGTCAGTATCATGCACCCGAACCCTCTTGTTTACCTTAAATCGAAGCATATACTCGAACCCATGCCATGATAATATTCTCATAAATACTACATGCTCTTAGCTTTCAAATGCCTCTAGTTTTCCGAATTTTCATCATGTAACCATTGCCAATTAATTCGTTGATTCATGTCTATGCATAATTAGGTCACCGAAAAGTAACCTAGTTAAAGCATTCTCTATACGTGGCTATTTTCTAATTACTCATGATCAGTGGTAGATCTATATGTCTAGTTTCGTTCATGATTTTTGGATGTCTATATGATTTATACGGATTTTTGAAGTGACTGGTATCATGCCATGGAGGGAGGAATCCCACTGGAAAAGGGCAAATCTCCTTTTCTGGGTTCGGGCCACCTTCTGAAATCGCGACGGCCCAACCCGTCGTGATCCCAGAGGGGTCGCGACAAGGGAAACCATCGCGTTCTGAACGCGACAGGTTGACTCATCGCGACATCCCCCGGTTCAACCCCGGCGGTCCGGTTCAGAAGAATGCAACCGGACCCCCCGTCACATTTTCAGTACTGCAGCCAGAACCTGAAATTGCTCTTATGCCCCTGCTCTATATGTCATTTAACCCTTATTTAAGTTAAAACCTGCACTGTTAAGATTTGTATTAACCAGAATATTGTTAGTTGTCAACATTTAAATAAATCTCATTAATTAGAAGCCATGTGCACCATTTATCATACTCTCAAGATTTCTTTACGCTTGCACACACTAAACATTCATGTTTGCAATTAAACCCTATTAAATTTCTCAATAATGTATCTAGTAATTAAGTGAAATTAATTACTAAATTTCCCTATTTAATTATGGACACTAGTCTTTGGTTTATTCACATGATTTGTATACTGTGATCGCGTCCCTCTGCTTCGAGGACTCGAGGCAAGACGGACAACGTTTCGTTACACACTTTCTCTTGGCATGGACCACCTCTCCATTGGGTATAATGCTCACTAGACCAGGGACTCCTTGTCAAGGCCTCCATAAGTTTTATTGGCTTTGGCACACGTCCATTGCCGATGAGCTGGTTGTACTCTTAAAACCCGTTACACCCTTAGGGATCTGTACGATCTAACGGCCTTAGTGTGTTTCCTTCTTACATTGTGATCACGCTGGACAATCTAGTCTATGTTCATAGCACGGCTAGTGGGCAGTTGTGACTTCTACCAGACTGTCGGTACACGACCGAGTGCTGTGCAACTCTTACTATCGATGTTTAACATTATTTTACGAATATACCCTATCTCATCTATTATCTCTATACCCTCATCTGTTCACGTTCTCTCTACACTCTCATCTATTTCGTCTATTACTCTCATTTATTCTTGGTACTCTATTTGGCCATCCCTATGATTGTCTAAGATAAGAAAATGACTTATGCCAACACAATAGGGCCCGATCTGGTCCTGGGAGGAGCGTCCGAAAAGTGCTATTTGCCCATGGGAGTTAAAATGATCAAGGGTGTGTATGGCATGCACTCAGTGCTATTATACTATCAAGATTTATCTATGACAATCAAAGTGCTATCAATACAAATGCAATCTATTCAAGTGCTATACAAGTGCTATCGTTACATGGCCAATCCTTTATCGTACTTGATGTGATATTTTCTATGTTCTAGTGCTATCGTTACCTTGCTTTACATTACTACTTATCTTGCCTTTAAGACATTAATCATTTAAAGCATGCTTGTTTTCATGAGATATTAAGTCCTACTGGGCGTTATTCGCTCATCCTGCGTTGTTATTAATTGTGTACAGGTGAGTCGGATGGCGATTACCACACTCACGAGGAGGGGAATGAGGATGATGTGCAAGAGTGACCAGTTTCGTCAACCACTGCTTAGTAGATAGTAAGTTTAGCTAGGAGTTAGTAGTCAATATGTAATAGTTTAGATTTGAATAAAGTACTTTGGGCCCTAGTTTTGGCTCTGATTAGTGAATGTAATGGAGTTTGATGAATTATTAATGAAGTTGGAGTTTATTTGATATTGTTCCGATTGTGAAATAGTTTGTCATTTATTTATCGCTCTGTACTACTTAATAACTATAATTCTGCTTCGATATTCTACGTCGGGGTGTTACATATAGTTTCGTCCCAGGTAACCCTAGATTCAGGGTATAAATCAAGCAAGCGAGTTGCATCATGTTCCTAGTATGTTAGTGTGGGTTCTAGTCAACGTCTGTGCTTTAAAAGCCGTAAACCACATGTTAAAACATCATCTACATGAATATGATTCCAACATTAATTATGGAAGTTACTGACCATATTATCCTTGATTTTGTCTCATCGTTCTTATGCCCCATCGTAAATTATGATGTTTCGATAAAACCTGCAAGAGCACATGCTAGGTTCGATGTTAATCTACATGCTATGTTACCGTGATCCTTACTAGGTCTTGACTCTCCTTATTGGATATGTTTTATGGATATTGCATGTACCATCATTTTCCTACTAAAGTAGTTAGAGAGTCTAAGTACTATATGGGTTTTCCCATAGAAACCTAATTGATTGCATCTTGTAGTTCCTTGGATTCCTCTGACTCTTTATTATGTATACATCATGTTCTGTTATGGACACGGTTATTAAATTTTATGGAACTAAAAGAAATAACGATCAAGTCGTGCACTATCTGGAAAAAATCTCTCAATTATACTTATCATGAAATCATGTTCATGTGACTGTCTTTTTTGAAATTATCATGAACATGATATTGAATGTATACTCCTTGAAAACTCGTGTTACTAGCCATGATTGATTGTGGGTATCTACATTTGAAAATAGTGAGATGTAGATCGGGCACAGCGAGTGTCCAAGAGCTCCAGTCTAACCCCAACAACAGATAGTTGTAAATATACTGTTAACCATAGGGTATAATGATTACTGGCATTGCATCTATAGTGACTAGAAGAAAAAATGGCATTTCCGACGGAAACAATCCGTCGGAAATCTGACGGCAATCCGTCGGAAACACCGCCATCCGACAGCTTTCAGTCGAGCGTTCGTCGAAAATGATCCATGGGAAATATCTAGTCAGAAACTACCGACGGGAATAAAATCCGTCGGTAATCCGTCGGCAATGCCGAATGAATATTTCGTCGGAAATTGCGTCGGTAATTTCCGACAGAAAACGTCGGAACATATTGTCGAAAATTTGGTCAGTATTTGTCGACCAACGACTGTCAAAAAATCCGTAGGAATTTCCGTCGATAAATTCTGACAGAAAAATCTGTCGGAAAATAATCCTTCGGCACTTTAGACAGAAATGTCGACGGTTTTGTTCCGTCGGTAAACTGCATTTGCCGACGGCACGAAATGCCGTCGGAAATTCCTATAAATTTATTTTAAATAAAAAATTAACAATGATTTTACAAACCTGCTACAATATTCATACATTTCACAACAAGTACTCACAATCAACAGAAAATCATAAAACATAACAAATATAAAATCATACACAAAAATAAATACTAAAAACCAAGACAGGTCTGCTGGATCGTCTGCTGTCCCCGCCTCACGATCGTCAGGTGCCGGAGGTGGATCTTATATTAAAAAATAATAATATGAGAAACATTAATAAAAATTAATATACATACATTATTTCAAAAATTAAATTTAAAATATGTGATTATTTCTCAAGTTTAATTAGAAACTATTTTTGATCATTTATACTTTAGTTTATTTAGATTAGTGATTTGAGCGCCGAACCCAAACCGGGAATCCAATTAGGATTCTGTCAGTTTTCAAAAGTCACTTTCACCCACCCGGTCGTGATGGAGCGAACGACACGTCCATCAGATCCCTATTTGAGATTTTGGACCCCCGGGTTGTGTGTTTTGACCCTTTACACATGGGTTTTTTTAGATCCGTTATTTCACGTCCAACCCAATCTGAGAATCCAAATCGGATTCCGTCAGTTCACACACGTCAATTTAACCCACTTGGTCGTGTCGGAGCGAACGACACGCCGATCAGATCCCTATTTAGGATTTTGGACCCCCGGGTTGTGTATTTTGACCCTTTAGACTTGGGTTTTTTTAGATCCATCATTTCAACGCCCAACCCAATCTGGGAATCCAAATTGGATTCCGCCAGTTCGCATACGTCAATTTAACCCACCCGGTCGTGTCGGAGCGAACGACACGCGGATCAAATCCCTATTTGGGATTTTGGACCCCGGGGTTGTGTGTTTTAATCCTTTAGACTTGGGTTTTTTTTAGATCCGTGATTTGAACGCCCAACCCAATCCGGGAATCCAAATCGGATTCCGTTAGTTCGCACACATCAATTTAACCCACCCGGTCGTGTCAGAGCGAACAGCACGCCGATCAGATCCCTATTTGGCATTTTGGACCCCCGGTTGTGTGTTTTGACCCTTTAGACTTGGGTTTTTTTAGATCCGTCATTTCAACGCCCAACCAATCCGAGAATCCAAATTAGATTTTGTCAGTTCACACACGTCAATTTAACCCACCCTGTCGTGTCAGAGTGAACGGCACGCCGATCAGATCCCTAATTGGGATTTTGGACCCTCGGGTTGTGTGTTTTGACCCTTTAGACTTGGGTTTTTTTAGATCCGTCATTTCAACACCCAACCCAATCTGGGAATCCAAATTGGATTCCATCATTTCGCACACGTCAATTTAACCCACCCGGTCGTGTCGGAGTGAACGACACGCCGATCAGATCCCTATTTGGGATTTTGGACCCCCGGGTTGTGTGTTTTAATCCTTTAGACTTGGGTTTTTTTTTAGATCCGTGATTTGAACGCCCAACCCAATCCGGGATTGCAAATCGGATTCCGTCAGTTTGAACACGTCAATTTAACCTACGTTGTCGTGTCGGAGTGAACGGCACGCCGATCAGATCCCTATTTGGGATTTTGGACCCCCGGGTTGTGTGTTTTGACCCTTTAGACTTGGGTTTTTTTAGATCCGTCATTTCAACGCCCAACCCAATTCAGAAATCCAAATTGGATTCCGTCAGTTCGCACACGTCAATTTAACCCACCCGGTCGTGTCGGAGCGAACGAGATGCCGATCAGATCCCTATATGGGATTTTGGACCCCCGAGTTGTGTGTTTTAATCCTTTAGACTTGGATTTCTTTTTAGATCCGTGATTTCAACGCCCAACCCAATCTGGCAATCCAAATCGGATTTTGTCAGTTGGCACACGTTAATTTCACCCACCCGGTCATGTTGGAGTGAACGACACGCCGATCAGATCCCTATTTGTGATTTTGGACCCCCGGGTTGTGTGTTTTAATCCTTTAGACTTGGGTTTTTTTTAGATCCGTGATTTGAATGCCCTTTACACTTCTGTTAGGTTAATTATTTAGATTTTTTTTTCTTTTGACATTATTTAGTGGTTTCATTTCATTCAAAGTATATGAAATTAATAGTAAAACTGACCTGAGGGGCTGGCTGTGAGGGGCGTACTCCCTGTATGGTTGAGATCAACTGCTCAACCATAACGCCAAAGTGCATCCGTAGCTCTTCCCGTAGCTCTTCGCGAATGATGGTTCTTATCTCCTCTACACCATTGACGGGCGACGTAGCAGATGAACTCGCGTATGTCGGAGGAGCGGCCGAACTCGCATATAAGGACAACACTGGACTAGTATCTAGGCTGTCCCCAAAGCCGTACACTCGACCCTCCTCGGCCCTCCCGCTGCGTCGACCCAAGCCTTCGGATCCAAGTCTTGTTGGGGAGTGCCCTCTACATAGCGATCCACCATCGTCCTGTCATAGGTCTCCTGCAGAACAAATTAAAACTAAATTATTGAAAACAAATTATTTTAATATCTTAATTGAATTCAAAATTTATAACTTGACTTACAGTAATCGTGCGAGCACTCTCGCTGACATAGTCATCCGTTCCCTTCCGCTTATGAGTCCGATCAAATAACTCGCGAAAAGTAGGGGCACGCTCGAGCTCGTGATGCTTACAATTCAACAAAATTAGTTAGTTTCACAATATTAATCAATGTATTAAGCAATTGAACAATAATATGCTTACCAATTTTTTGCTATGGGTCGCATAAGATACGAACTCACTAGTATGCACATTCTTCTCCGGATAAGTTGATCGGTTGCGTTTTGCCGCCTATGACCGCTCCTGCCATGGTCCAATAGCCCAACGCTCACAAAGGGACTCCCAATAGTCCCTCCTCAGCCAAACAGGGCCGTAATCCAGCCAAGCCATAGGATCTCAGTTGCCTGTGGTCTTCATTGCCTTGTCCGGGCCTCCCACATCGACTTTCTTAAATTAGTCTGGGCAGTAGACTCCTAGACGACTCGAGCTCGAGGGAGATCCTCGGGTCTCGTGAACACGTACCTCCACTGTAAAGAAATAAAATTACTCAACTTTCTGCACTAACAGAGATAGTAAATAAAAAAATGACTTCAAATCAGTAAAAAATAATAATATATAGAGTTTTGTGTTTACATATACGTATACCTGTCGCCGGGACGACCGGCGTGGACGGGTTGGCAGTGCCTGCAAAATTATTTGTACGTTAGATATCGTGAATTTAATATGAACAATAATATATAGAGTTTTGTGTGTACATATGCATATACCTGTCGCCAGGACGACCGGCGTGGACGGGGAGGCAGTGCCTGCAAAATTGTATTTACGTTAGATCTCGTGAATTTAATATGAACAATAATATATAGAGTTTTGTGTGTACATATGCATATACCTGTCGCCGGGACGACCGGCGTGGACGGGGAGGCAGTGCCTGCAAAATTGTATGTACGTTAGATCTCGTGAATTTAATATGAACAATAATATATAGAGTTTTGTGTGTACATATGCATATACCTGTCGCCGGGACGACCAGTATGGACGGGAAGGCAGTCCCTGCAAAATTGTATGTACGTTAGAAAATATGAATTTAATATGAACAATAATATAAAAAGTTTTGTGTTTACATATACATATATCTCGGCCTAGCGTCATGGACGAGGACGCGGACCCTCGGCCTACGAAGGTGGAAATCGTCCGACTCCGTCCTGCAAGTACCATATCTCTATTGAGATAAATAAAGATATAACATGTCATCAGCACTCAAATTTCAAGTAGCTATTGAATAACATATATTTAGCAACAACACGAAGTTCTTACAAAATGTAGGGTATATTATCCATATTCATCATCAGATGCTGAAGATATGTTTAATTCAGCATCATCTTCATCATCCTGCTCGAATTCGTCCTCATCATGCCAGGACTCTTCCTCCACATCAGACTCCACATCCCACTCAAGGGCATTTGGGTCAACTTCTTCCTGTTCGTTATCCTTATATAAGCAAATTGTTTCATTTATATCATCAGCACTGAACTGCGTAGAAGCCGCCAACTCTCGTGCGTCACTCCGATCTGATTGGAAAAAATTGTCATTAACACCTTCGAGCTCATCATCAGCCTGGAGAAGCTCATACTCAGGGAATAGCCTTGATTTCACTCTAGATTCAGCCCACCAATCTCTCAATTTGAGGGATGAATAATTTGAATAATAAACTTGTTGGGCTTGTGTCGCCAGAATGAATGGCTCATACATACTCAACTTGGACTTATACTTGACATCGACAATCCCATATGTTGTGTCATTACAAATAGAGGTCGGATCAAACCAATGACACTTGAAGAGAAATACATTGTTGTCTTGTCCCAAATTTGCAGTTCAATGACTTTTTCGAGAATGCCATAATAGTCTATTTCATTTTCAATGTAGGAACTTCCCTTCACACATACGCCGCTATTCATCGTAGATTTATTCCGTCCATAATCCCTCGTGTGAAATCGGTATCCATTCACAATGTAGCCTGGATAGACACGTACAATCTTCGAGGGCCCATAACTGATCTCTTGTACTCTTGAATCAGTAATCAAACCTTGTTCAACCTATTATTAAAAAAAGGGACAGACAATGACAAATTACGCCAACTAAGTATGCATAAGAGAATAACACTTACGCTTCAAAATATTTAGACACTTACTCGAGATCTTGACCAAGTAGAAAAAGACTTCTCTCGTTCTTTTTCAACCTGCACATCAGTCAGACGTGGATTCCGTTGCAGTATGACCGAGTCAAACTCTCTGCAATGTAAATGTCACACAACCTCTAAGTTCTGCAGTATTGCTCGCAAATGATGTACATCATTAGTGTTGAGAGCTTACTCATTGTAAGGGTCTAGTTCTGCGCAATTCATAAATACGTAGATCTCCGCAGCTACCAACTCTCTGTCTTCGAGTGCGCGAGTAGAAGAATATCCAAATGCTCGCCTGGGACACTTGAACACAGAAAGTCGGTCAGACACATTAGAATCTCCACCATCATCATTACGTGGAGGCTAAGTGCGTTGGGTTCGGATCTCCGTGTCAAAGTACATCGAACAAAAGTTCGATATCTCTTCAATAAGGTACGTCTGGGTAATGGAGCCCTCAACTTGTGCTTTGTTGCAGACTTTCATCTTAAGATCGTGCATGCACCTATGACAATAATTCAAATGAATACATATGAAATATAAAAGATCGTCGTAATGTGAATAAATTGAGACATAGGAATATACCTCTCAAACGGATACATCCATCGAAATTGTACTGGTCCTCTGACCCTAGCCTCATATGGTAAATGGATGATCAGGTGCTCCATTGAATCAAAGAATGCTGGAGGAAATATCTTCTCTAATTTGCAGACTATCTGTATTATATTTTGCTCCATATTTTGTAAATCATGAAGTCTGAGTTCTGATGCAGATAAAATCCTGAAGAATTGACTCAGCGCAGTCATTGCTCCCCATATTTGCTTCGGCAACAACTCACGAAAAGCAAGTGGCATCAGTCTTTGCATGAAAACATGGCAGTCATGACTCTTCATTCCGTATATTTTCCCCTCGTTGACATTTACACAACGGGCAATATTCGAGACATATCCATATGGAAATCTCAATTGCTTCAACCATTGCAACACTTCCTTAATCTGTCTGGCTCCAAGCACATATGAAGCTTTAGGTTGCACCACTTTTTCACTAACATACTGCAGCTCTAGTTCTAGACCTGCAAAGTACTTTCAAATCCATTCGTGCCTTTACGTTATCCTTCGTTTTGCCTTTGACATCCATAACTGTGTTGAACACATTATCAAAAACATTCTTCTCTCTATGCATGACGTCTAGGTTATGTCGTATCAAAATGTTTGACCAATAAGGCAATTCCCAAATATGCTTTGCTTCACCCATTGTGATCCTTCCCAAGCCCGGGAATTGTCGGGTACTACCAGCCAGTTGTGATACAGTCGGTAAGTTGCTGGACCTGCTCGCCATGTTTCCACCAACACCCATTCCATATCTACCTCCTCCATCACAATTGTATTTTTCATAAAGACTCCTTTGTCTTTCGGACAGGATGGTCACTCAGTAGAACCGACGAGGACAATCGAACCAACATGATTTTCCCCCAGATTTTAATATGAATGATTTAGATCCTCCATGCAATAAGGACATGCCACCTCCCATTGTGCTCTGTTGCCCAGCTAGCTAGCCCAGAGGGGGGGGTGAATGGGTTGTTAAAATTTCGATCTCTGATTAAACCTGTTTACTGAAAAGATTACACAACTTAATAATGAGGTTAGAGTTAGAGCAAATAAGACACCTTACACAAAGCACATCCACAAGACACAAGGATTTTTATCCTGGTTCGGAACTCCTCTCCACAGGAGACCTACGTCCAGTCCCTGAGCAATGCCTCAGGATTTCACTACCAGGGTACAATCCCCCTTAAGGATCCTTACACCCAGCTTCAACTGGTCTTCCTTCAGCCTGAAGGGAACAACAACCACCCTGGATACCACCAGGTCTTCCTTCGACCAGAAGGGAACACAACTTAATAAGAAAGAGTGTGGGAACAGGCTTCAGACTCTAGCTTGACCAGCTACACACTGAAGCTACCAAGGCCCGAGAGAGAAAGAGATTTAACAAGGTTTTCTCTCCAAGGACTACACAAGCTCTCACAAATAAAACTCTTTTGATCACAGAGAGCTAAGAGCTAAGAGCTAAGAACAAGGTTGGAGTGGAAGCTTCGCTCTTGTTTCAATCTTCTGAAGACTCGAGGAGATGGATTTCTTTCTTTTCAAATTGCTAGCGTTGTTCTACCTCTTCTATCTTCTTTTTCGTCTTGAGTCTTCTATTTAAACTGCTGATTCAAATTCGAACGTTGAAGTGTCCGTTGTCTTTCATCCTTGTGTACGTTAGACTGGTCACAAAGGAAGCTTCTGATCGTCAGTCTTTTATCCTTATGTACACGCCAAAGAGATGTCATAGAACTTTGTATCTTGTGTCCAACGTTGTCCAGATGAGTCTTGTCAGATATCTGTAAGCATATCATCAATAAATAGAAGACAGCTGAGACTGCTGTCTATAGTTAGTTGAGATGGAACGAATATTGCAGTATATAGCAAGGCTCCTTTCTGTCTAAAAAGTACGTAGACAGAGTAGCATAGAAATGGAAGATATGTCTGCATGCATGGGAGATACGATCAGAGAGCATTTAATGCATAGCAGTCAACGGACAAGATATGACTTTGACTTTTCAACGCTATTAAAAGGCATTATACTGATGCATCAAGAAATCGATAAAAAGATCTTGCTGACTTTATAACTTATGAAGTCGTTATGACTGTAAAGAAATCGTTATGAATCTCTAAAGAAATCGTTATGAATCATGAACACTTATGAAGTCGTTATGAACTGTAAAGAAATCGTTATGACTCTAAAGAAATCGTTATGAATCATGAACACTTATGAAGTCGTTATGAACTGTAAAGAAATCGTTATGAACTCTAAAGAAATCGTTATGAATCATGAACACTTATGAATCGTTATGAACTGTAAAGAAATCGTTATGAACTCTAAAGAAATCGTTATGAATCATGAACACTTATGAAGTCGTTATGAACTGTAAAGAAATCGTTATGAACTCTAAAGAAATCGTTATGAATCATGAACACTTATGAAGTCGTTATGAACTGTAAAGAAATCGTTATGAATCTCTAAAGAAATCGTTATGACTATAGAGTCGTTGCGAGTTCTAAAGAAATCGTTATGACTATAGAGTCGTTGCGAGTTCTAAAGAAATCGTTATGACTATAGAGTCGTTGCGAGTTCTAAAGAAATCGTTACGAGATCTAAAGAAATCGTTACGGCTAGAGAGTCGTTGCGAGTTCTAGAGAAATCGTTACGAGATCTAAAGAAATCGTTACGGCTAGAGAGTCGTTGCGAGTTCTAAAGAAATCGTTACGGCTAGAGAGTCGTTGCGAGTTCTAAAGAAATCGTTATGACTATAGAGTCGTTGCGATATCGATTTGTTTTGAGTTTTCCAGACAAAGAGGAAATCGTTCTGCTTACCAAAGAAGTCGATACAAAGACTTGGACAGAATGTGAGATGAGACTTACCTGATTGTCTTGAACTTTCATTTTTCTTTTATTTCCTGTTCTCAAGGCTCAAGTAGTCCATTAGTACTATTTTGTTAATCATCAAAATTAATATATGAATAAATAAATGAGATATTTATTATGGGGACAGTTTGGTCATCAATCTCCCCTTTTTGATGATGACAAAATATACTAAACATCATAAAAAAAATAAACATGTTTTTCAGATTTACTTTAGTTTTCCCCCATTTTGTCAATAAGCAAAAAGATAAGCTGAGAGACAAAGAAGAGAGATCCTTGTATTAAGTATGAGAGAGGTAGTACAAGGGAGATAACAAGGAGGCATGCTGTGAGATGACAGCCCATGCCTTGATCTCAAGGTCTTCAAACGTCTGTTGGAAAACCCCAGAAGCAACTGAGAAGTTGGGACCCATAGATGGGTGGCTCTTTGAATGTACAAAATCCGTTGCTGATCCAAGAATTCTGTATATTGATCTGGATCCAGGATGAATCTGAAGTAAGTGCTTTTTCCGAAGCTGGCACGATGGAGAAATCTATCCAAGGAGATTGGATAGAAGATCTTCTGATCTAATAGATCCTGCTTCAGAGCATAGAAAGCTGTATATCGAGCTGCCCACTGAACATAAATCTCTTGAATAGGATTTATGGAGTTGAGATCCATGAAGGCTTCGGCTGAGAGAGAGGGCTTATTTTGATTAACCAAGGAACTGTTGATGGCTTCTAACTGAAGGTTGGTTTCCCTGTAGATGATTGCCCACACGGAGGGTGTAAGCCTTTCACACTCAGAAATGAGTGGAGCCAAAACCTGAGAGGAGATGCGGCCAGAGTGATATTCTCTGAAGATAAACCGCAGGAAGGAGGGCAGTCTGCTCTGCTTGGCTGACATTCTACCCATCTGCCTGGCAAACATTTCAAATGCATTGGAGCCTGCATCTGAACCAAATACTAGGGAATGCAACTTTGGCAAAAGGACTGGAGAGTCAATCCGGATATCAGCAAAGTTCACTGTTAGGGAATATTCACTGGACGTTCGGATCTTAACATTACTATAGCTGAATGGAATTGAGAGAACTGGACTTCTGGCAGTTTGTTCAGGAAGCAGAAGTCACTGTACTGCTGGAAGCATTTGGCAATGCGGATCTCTTTCAAGATGAAAGGACCCCACAAATTTTATGCTTGAGAAAGAACCACTCAGAGAGAGTGAGAGAATGAGCTCCATGCGAAATGGATTCGGCCCTGGCAGTCAAGAACTGTTGTATTGAGCTTTGTTGCCCTTGACATTTGCCCACTGATCTTCAGTCTTGAACTCAGTCCCCTCAAAGATTTTGGATTTATGAAAGTGGGATAACTGGGTAAGAGGAAGAACAATATTTAGGTGCTCAGTAAGGTTAAGGAAGGGAATACCATAAATGGTGGAGAGGATGCACTTTTGAAGGTATTCCTTATAAAGGAATCTTTTCTGAGGTTCAAGGGTAAGAGAGTACCAAAGAGGTGGAAATAAGGAGGAGGAGATGGAAACAGAGGATGATTGTTTCCTCTTTTTCTTGGCAGGACTGGGAGGATCAGTCCTGTGAATATGAGTGCAGTGAAAAGAATAGTGGAAAGAGTATTTCTCTCAAATTCATCCGGCAAATTTGTGTCAAAGACACCAAGTAGAGGAGGTGGTTCTGAAATTAAAGTAACAGAGGGTGGAGGAGTAGGAGGATAGAAAATGTGTTTTGGATTGAAGGATGAAGTGGGTTGAATTGGAGTGGTTTGAGTTTGAGGTGATGAGGGTAAGAAGGATGATGAGGCTGAAGTGTGAGAAGGAGTAGGAGAGAAGGTAGGTTGAGATGAGAGGATAGAGGATGATGGTAGGGTGCGAGGTACTGGGTGTTTTATAGTTGGTGGAGCAGGAGGGGCTGTGAGAGGAGAGGTAGGTGAGGACAAAATTGGAGTTGCAAGATTGAAGTGTCAGGAGCCGAAGTAGCTGACATAGGCTTTTCCCTTTGGCTTCTCTGACAACTGAAGAGGGTCCTGATGACCCTGAAGCTTGCCCTGATGGCCCTGATGGCCCTGATGCTTGAACTGGTAGCCCTGATGGCCGAGGAACTTCTGCTGGAGGCCCTGGTGGCCTAGGAACTTCAGCTGGACTGCTCTGAGTGGGTGCAGGAGGGACACCACTGGACCTTGAAAGATTAGCCAGCAAAATCTTCATATCGGACATCTCTTTATTGAACCACCTCATTGCATTTCGAATTGAGGATAGATCAGAGGAGGTTGAGGCTTGATTAGAGATAATGCCCTGAACACTTGTCTGAACAGATGACAAGACTTCTCCTTGAGCTTTCAACAATGCCATAATAGGCTTCAGATTGACTTTTCTGTGACTTTTTCTTGGCCTTTTGTGAGCCACTCTCTTTTGCTTCCCTTGCTGAATGACAGGCTCCTCAAGATTGATATTGCTTGCTCTAGGGCCTTCACTAATAGGAATACTGGCAGGAGGTGGAATTTCCTCAATGCCTACTTGCTCCCCCTGAATAGGAGCGGGGAGTTCAACACTTTCTTGCTCCCCCTGAGCAGGAGCTTCTTCCAAGACAACATCTGGTTGAGTACCTGCTTGTACCTCAACATTAGCAAAAGAATCTGATAGAATTTCTGTATGGCCTGGTGCCATAGCTTCTTCTTCAACACATCCACCTTCTTTAGAAGTAACTGAGGTGGAGGGAATGGAATCCAATACCTCTTTTAAGATTGAGGCGACTAAGGTGGTGGGCGGAGTCTGCCACACCAGCTGCACCTTCTTTCATCTGAACTTCTGGAGAATGAGAGATAATCTCCACAATAGGTGAGACTGAACCTTCTGCCTGGCTGGACACAACTGGAACTGCTGCTGCTTGAACAACTGCTGCTGCTGCTGCTTCTTCTACTTCTTCTTCTGCTGCTGCTGTTTGCTCTGCTGCTGCTGCTTCTTCTTCTGCTGCTGCTGCTTGCTCTGCTGCTACTTCTGGAATATCTTCAAGAACTGCTTCTCCTTCAGCCACAGAGGACTTTGACCAAACTCCTTCTTGTACTGAAAAACCGCTTTTCTTTAGATTTCTGGACCTGATTGACTGGCCCATCTTTTCAGCTACTGCTCCTGACAAATCTACTCCAAAGTGCTTGAAGACCTTGGTCAGTAGATGAGCATACGGAAGGGAACATTCCACTTGCTCTTTGTTTCCCATAACTGAGCGTGTGCAAACATCATTCGCTCAATCATCACTGCGGCCAGGTTTATCTCTTTGTTCTGGATGGCCCAGAACATTATGTCCGAATCTGCCCTAGTGCATGAAGAAAAGGTAGCACTGCGAGGTACTAAGATTTGGCAGACTATAAAGTGAAGTAATCTATTGAATGCGGACATCTGATTAATATCAAGCTTCCCATCCTTCAACTTAAATCCTGGACCGATAATCCCTAGACCTTTGACTTCATCATTCACAGAGTGAATGCCACTAAATCCAGAGGTCTTTACTCCAAACAGATCATGCAAAAGCTCATGGGTTATTCTGATTTGGATGCCCTTGACAGAGGAAACAAGGGACCCATCTGCTTCTGACTTCAGACAAATGTAGAAGGCTTTCACCAAGTCCGGGTAGCTTACCTCACTGAAGGTGACCACATCCATCCACTGCAATCTTCTTAGAGTATCAACTAGCCTGGCCATGCCACTCTTCTCAAGATTCTGAACATCTACTGCCTATTTCCGCAAATCTTCGTCTTCACAAACGTAATCTTTCTTGCTCCTTTGGGGATAAATACTCAGCACTGTAGCCCCCAACACTTCCGGAGATTAACGGAGCGGCCATGGGTTAGAGGAGAAGGAGATTCTGATGAAGGGAAATGACAGAAGAGGTGGAAGCTTTCGAAGGAATTCTTCGCGGGAAGAGGAGAAAGCTTCGAAAGTTGCAGAGAGTCGTTCCCAAAATCGTTAGGGCATCGGCTTTGGGTGAACGGATAGAGGATAAAAGGGTAAAGGTAGAAGACGAGTCGTTCTCAGAACGATTTGAATAAATTATTATTATTTTATCGAAAAGTGAAGCGCCAGAGGCAGTAAAGCCAGAAAACGACAAATCGTTTGACGGGTCAAACGGCCTTTACTGCGATAGCGGTCAAGGAATGTAGACAAACTGAATTTTGCTCATTGTTAAAGAAGGAAAATTTCATTTCTATCTGAAAAAAATTTTATGCCAATAAAATTACAGAGATCTTTTCACACATTGCACATCCCTAATTCCCTTCTAAGAGATGTGAATCTCTCTTCAGGTAGGGCTTTTGTGAAGATGTCTGCTAATTGACCATTTGTATCTATAAAAGAAATTTCTAAATTACCACTAGCTACGTGGTCTCGAATAAAATGATATCTTACCTCAATGTGCTTAGTCCTTGAGTGCTGAACTGGATTTTTGGTGAGGTTGATGGCACTTGTATTATCACACAATAGCGGAATTGATTTGATGTGAATTCCGAAATCCTCAAGTTGTTGCTTTATCCAAAGAAGTTGTGTACAGCAACTTCCAGCAGCAACATATTCTGCCTCAGCTGTTGATAAAGCTACTGAATTTTGTTTCTTGGATGACCATGATATTAAACATCCTGCAAGAAACTGACAAGAACCACTGGTGCTTTTTCTATCTACTTTGCATCCAGCATAATCAGCATCTGAATATCCTACTAATTCTATTTCACAAGATCTAGGATACCAGAGACCTAAATCATGAGTTCCAGCCAGATATCTAAATATTCTTTTTACTGAAATTAAATGAGACTCTCTAGGGTCTGCCTGATATCTAGCACACATGCATACACTAAACAAAATATCTGGTCTACTTGCAGTTAAGTAAAGTAATGATCCTATCATACCTCGATAATTCTTTTGATCTACCTTTTTACCTTTTTGATCACTGTCCATTCTGATTGATGTGCTCATTGGAGTTGATAATGGCTTTGCACCTTCAAATCCAAATTTCTTTAACAGCTCTTTGGTGTACTTGGCTTGACAGATATGAGTGCCATCCTTCCCTTGCTTAATTTGCAATCCAAGGAAGTAGCTTAGCTCCCCCATCAAGCTCATTTCGAATTCTCCCTGCATAAGCTTTTCAAAGTACTTGCAAAGAGATTCATCAGTAGATCCAAAATGATATCATCTACATATATTTGCACAAGAAGTATATTTTAACCTTAGATTTTATAATAATGTACTATCTACTTTACCTCTAGTGAAACCATGATCCAATAAGAAGGTACTGAGCCTCTCATACCAAGCTCTAGGTGCTTGCTTTAATCCATATAAAGCCTTATGAAGTTTAAATACATGATTTGGAAATTCGGTATCATCAAAGCCTGGAGGTTGTTCAACATAAACTTCCTCCTTGATAAAACCATTTAAAAAGGCTGATTTGACATCCATTTGAAATAGTTTTAAATCAAATGCAGATGCATAAGCAAGTAAAATCCTAATAGCCTCAAGTCTAGCTACAGGTGCATAGGTTTCATCGAAATCTATGCCTTCCTCTTGAGAGTAGCCTTGAGCTACCAATCTGGCCTTGTTCCTTAAGATTATTCCAGACTCATCCAGTTTATTTCTGAACACCCATTTGGTGCCAATAACTGAATGATTGGATGGTCTAGGAACAAGTGACCATACTTGGTTTCTCTTGAACTGATTTAGTTCATCTTGCATGGCTAATATCCAAGATTCATCAGATAAAGCTTCATTGACTGTCTTAGGCTCTATTTGAGAAACAAAGGCTAAATAGTCACAAGGAATTACATTACCTCTTGTTCTTACCCCTACAGATGGATCACCAATAATGTTTTCAGGAGGGTGATCTTTCTGATGTCTCCATTCTTTTGGAAGATTTTCATGTTGAATTTCAGTTTGCTGCAGTTCTTCCAGAGGAGGATCATCCTTGTCCTTAATTGAGGTATTCTTTAATTTTTCAGACAAGTCATCCGCATCATCAATGTCACTAATTTCTTCCTTTTTCAAGGAAGGGTTAGATTCATCAAAAATAACATGTACAGATTGTTCAATTAATAAGGAACGTTTATTGAAAACTCTATAACCTTTGGGTTTAGAAGAGTACCCCATGAAGATGCCTTCATCTGATTTGGCATCCAACTTACCAATGTCCCTTTTTCCATTGTTATGGATGAAGCAAGGACATCCAAATATTCTGAAATGGCTAATCTTTGGCTTCTTTTCTTTGTAGAGTTCATAAGCAGTCTTTTTCAGAATTGGCCTGATCATCACTCTATTAATGATATAACATGCAGTGTTGATAGCTTCGGCCCAGAAGTATCTTGGCAAATCGTATTCTGACAACATGGTTCTTGCCATATCCAAAGAGTTCTGTTTTTCCTCTCAGCAATTCCATTCTGTTGAGGTGTCCTTGGAGCTGAAAGTTGTGCTCAATTCCTTGATCATCACAGAACTTTGTAAACTTTTCATTCTGAAACTCACACCACATGATCTGATCGGATAGAGACAATTGTGAATTTTGATCTTTCTGAACTTTCTTACTGAAGCTGACAAAATTATCAAATGTGTCATCTTTGTGCTCTAGAAAGGATACCCAAGTGAATCTTGAATAATCATCAACTATTACAAATCCAAAATTCTTTCCTCCCAAACTGGTAGTCCTCATTGGCCCAAATAGATCCATGTGAAGTAGTTCTAAGGGCTTTGAGGTGGTTACTACAGTCTTTGATTTGAAGGAGCTCTTGGTGTGCTTCCTCTTGCACAAGGTTTGCAAATACTGTCCAAGCTAGAATTGACCTTTGGCAATCCTTCAACTAGCTTCCTTTTCTAAGCTTATTCAAACCGTCCAAGCTGCAGTGGCCCAATCTTCTGTGCCACAGCTCTGTTGATTGATCTTTATTAGCTGCCAAACACACATCTTGATCCTTGAGTTCTTCTAGATAGAGTACATACAGATTTCTTTCTCTATAGGCTTCAAAAATGACTGCTCCATCCTTTAATATACTGCACTTTGATTCCTGGAACTGAATCTGATGACCTTTGTCACACAACTGGCTGATGCTTATGAGATTATGCTTTAACCCTTTGACCAGCATTACATCTTCAATTACTGATCTTCCTTTGATGTTTACGGATCCACTTCCTACTACTGTGCCTTTTCCATTATCTCCATATGTGACTGTTCCTTCTTCGTCTTGGAGATTAACAAAAAGCTTCTGGTTCCCTGACATGTGCCTTGAGCATCCACTATCCAAATACCATTTGGATTTTTGATTTTCCCTGAAAATTAAACACTAAATTTTAGGTACCCAAGTTCTTTTGGGTCCTGATTGGTTAGTATCATCAACTTTACCTTTTAATATCCATTTTTTATGTCTTGTTGGGCATGTTATTTTAATATGTCCTAACTTGTTGCAGTGACTGCAGCAGGATAACTTAGTCACTTTTTCTATATATTTGAAATCAGCTTTGTATGCTATATCTTGTTCGGGTACAAATTTTGGTGTTGGATATGTTTTAGGGTATATTATGGTTTCTTCATTGTCTGGGGGTGTATATCCTAATCCATTTTTCTTTTTACCTGATCTTCTAGCATCTTTTAATATTAAAGAGTTTTTACCATTGGTAAATTTTTCTAGTGTACATGATAGATTATCATTTTCTTTATTTAGTCTTTCTATTTCTATTTTAAATTCACCTAAGTCTTCTTGTTTTCTAGAAGATTTATTTTCTTATTTTCTCTTTTAAATCTCACATAATAATTCATTCTTCTTTTATGTTCAGTAATTTGTTTTTCAAGTTCTTCATTTTCTGTTCTTAGGTCTGAATTTGTATTTCTAAACAGATTATATTTTTCTTACTAGTTTTAAGTAATTTGCATACTTCTTTGTATTTTTCATAAAGTTCATTAAAAGCATTTTCCAATTATCAGAATCTGAATCATTGCATGAATCAAAAGAAGAGTCAGAAGTTACCTTATCTTCGGTGTTGGCCATGAGAGCCAAGTTGGCTTCTTCACCTTCACTGCTCGAGCTTGACTCACTGTCTGAGTCACTGCTGTTCTCCCAAGCGGCTGCCATTGCTTTCTTTTTGTACTTCTTAATCTTCTGAAGTTGTCCTTCTTCTTGTGATCACTCTTTTTGATCATGGACAATCTGCCTTGATGTGTCCAGGCTTCTTGCATTCATAACAGATCACTTCTCCTTTCTTTTGATCCTTTACTTCTGGTTTTCTAAAGTCTTTGTTTTTCTTAAAAAATTTTCTTCCGGACTGATATTTCTTTTTCTTTGCTAGAATCCTTTGAAGTCTTCGAGACAGCATGGCTTCTTCATCATCACTGTCTTTGCTACTCTCACTATTATCCAAAGATTCTTCTGAATTATCTCCACTTGCTTTGAGAGCATTTGATTGTTTCCTTCTACTGGAGGATTCTCCTAATCTCTCCATGTTTATCTCGTGAGCCATGAGAGATCCTATTAGCTTCTCCAATGACATTAATTTTAAATCATTGGCTTCTTCAATAGCTGTTACCTTCGGAGTCCAAGAAGATGGTAAAGATCTGAGGACTTTTCTAACCATATCTGGTACGTCATCATACCTTTCCCAAACCAGCTAAACCATTTGTAATGTCTGTGAATCTGCTGAACATCTGAGTTATTGATTCACCTGTCTGCATCTGGAATCTTTCATATTGAGCTACTAGAATATCTATTCTGGTCTCCTTTACCTTGTCTGTCCCTTCATAGGTAATTCTGAGCTTTTCCCACATCTCCATTGCGGATTTGCAGGCTGAGACTCTATTGAATTCTTTCTTGCTTAGGGCACAGCATAATATGCTCTTGGCTTTGCAGTTTAAGGATATTCTTTTCCTATCATCATCTGTCCACTGAGCCTTGGCATTTGTGACCAAAGATCACCTTCTTCTACAATGGACCATATTGTGTAATCATGACCTTGTAGAAAATATTCCATTCTAGTCTTCCAGTAGGTGTAGTCTTCTCCATCGAACAAGGGAGGCCTGTTGACTGACTGACCTTCGAAGTTGCTTTGGGCTGCCATTGATCTTTGCTCTTCAGATCGTTGGATCTTCTTCTTTGTCGAAGAGACGGGCTCTGATACCACTTGTTGCCCAGCTAGCTAGCCCAGAGGGGGGGTGAATGGGTTGTTAAAATTTCGATCTCTGATTAAAACCTGTTTACTGAAAAGATTACACAACTTAATAATGAGTTAGAGTTAGAGCAAATAAGACACCAATTACACAAAGCACATCCACAAGACACAAGGATTTTTATCCTGGTTCGGAACTCCTCTCCACAGGAGACCTACGTCCAGTCCCTGAGCAATGCCTCAGGATTTCACTACCAGGGTACAATCCCCCTTAAGGATCCTTACACCCAGCTTCAACTGGTCTTCCTTCAGCCTGAAGGAACAACAACCACCCTGGATACCACCAGGTCTTCCTTCGACCAGAAGGGAACACAACTTAATAAGAAAAGTGTGGGAACAGGCTTCAGACTCTAGCTTGACCAGCTACACACTGAAGCTACCAAGGCCCGAGAGAGAAAGAGATTTAACAAGGTTTTCTCTCCAAGGACTACACAAGCTCTCACAAATAAAACTCTTTTGATCACAGAGAGCTAAGAGCTAAGAGCTAAGAACAAGGTTGGAGTGGAAGCTTCGCTCTTGTTTCAATCTTCTGAAGACTCGAGAGATGGATTCTTTTCTTTCAAATTGCTAGCGTTGTTCTACCTCTTCTTCTTCTTTTTCGTCTTGAGTCTTCTATTTAAACTGCTGATTCAAATTCGAACGTTGAAGTGTCCGTTGTCTTTCATCCTTGTGTACGTTAGACTGGTCACAAAGGAAGCTTCTGATCGTCAGTCTTTTATCCTTATGTACACGCCAAAGAGATGTCATAGAACTTTGTATCTTGTGTCCAACGTTGTCCAGATGAGTCTTGTCAGATATCTGTAAGCATATCATCAATAAATAGAGACAGCTGAGACTGCTGTCTATAGTTAGTTGAGATGGAACGAATATTGCAGTATATAGCAAGGCTCCTTTCTGTCTAAAAAGTACGTAGACAGAGTAGCATAGAAATGGAAGATATTGTCTGCATGCATGGGAGATACGATCAGAGAGCATTTAATGCATAGCAGTCAACGGACAAGATATGACTTTGACTTTTCAACGCTATTAAAAGGCATTATACTGATGCATCAAGAAATTCGATAAAAAGAATCTTGCTGACTTTATAACTTATGAAGTCGTTATGAACTGTAAAGAAATCGTTATGAATCTCTAAAGAAATCGTTATGAATCATGAACACTTATGAAGTCGTTATGAACTGTAAAGAAATCGTTATGAATCTCTAAAGAAATCGTTATGAATCATGAACACTTATGAAGTCGTTATGAACTGTAAAGAAATCGTTATGAACTCTAAAGAAATCGTTATGAATCATGAACACTTATGAAGTCGTTATGAACTGTAAAGAAATCGTTATGAACTCTAAAGAAATCGTTATGAATCTGACACTTATGAAGTCGTTATGAACTGTAAAGAAATCGTTATGAATCTCTAAAGAAATCGTTATGAATCATGACACTTATGAAGTCGTTATGACTGTAAAGAAATCGTTATGAATCTCTAAAGAATCGTTATGACTATAGAGTCGTTGCGAGTTCTAAAGAAATCGTTATGACTATAGAGTCGTTGCGAGTTCTAAAGAAATCGTTACGACTATAGAGTCGTTGCGAGTTCTAAGAAATCGTTACGAGATCTAAAGAAATCGTTACGGCTAGAGAGTCGTTGCGAGTTCTAGAGAAATCGTTACGAGATCTAAAGAAATCGTTACGGCTAGAGAGTCGTTGCGAGTTCTAAAGAAATCGTTACTCTAGAGAGTCGTTGCGAGTTCTAAAGAAATCGTTATGACTATAGAGTCGTTGCGATATCGATTTGTTTTGAGTTTTCCAGACAAAGAGGAATCGTTCTGCTTACCAAAGAAGTCGATACAAAGACTTGGACAGAATGTGAGATGAGACTTACCTGATTGTCTTGAACTTTCATTTTTCTTTTATTTCCTGTTCTCAAGGCTCAAGTAGTCCATTAGTACTATTTTGTTAATCATCAAAATTAATATATGAATAATAAATGAGATATTATTATGGGGACAGTTTGGTCATCATGCTCCATCCCGTAAACATTTCGTACGGTGGAAAGTCACTATTGTCCACATTAATGCAGCCTTCAATGGAAATTTGTTTTTCTGGATTCATCATAAAGATAACCCCATCTGCCCATAACAAATCAGCTCATGCATCCAACGGTCTGAATAGAGTCTATATTTTTGTCCTAGAGCTTTTTGGACCTGGAATCAGCGAATTAAGGAACAATTCCTCACGCTTCATGCACATGCCTGGTGAAGGTTGTACGGTGTTAGGACTACTGGGCCAACATGAGTTAATATGCCACCGACCCTTCGAAATTGATTGAACCCGCTGTACATAAACCGCAGCTACACGTTGCGTGATCCCTTGAAAAAGTACGGAATTAGTAATGTCTCAAAGCGCCCGCTTCACATCGCAGATGACTGATTTTCACCATCATCATGCGACTCTTTCCCCCATGCTAAGTCATATGTCCAACTGTCTCGGAGACATGACCAACCGTTGCATCTGGTGTGATCGGAAAGTACTACATGACTTAGATGGAACATCCTGCGCTTTGACTTGTCCCTCCTCTTAGGCTTGAATCTATCATGCTTCCATACAACATGATGTCTTATCTGTCATCTTTGGTAGACAACATACAGTATTCAGACTGCTCAATTTTCATTAAACTAACCCCAGATCATTCACCATCTCTTCGGGCTTAAAAAATCACCAAGCAACCTCTCTGATTGAGGAGCATACTCTTGACGAGAGAAGAGAAGCCGATCAAAACAACTCTCACTCATATGAAATTTAGACTTCAAATTCAGTAGCTGCGACACTATAGACAACCGTGTATGCTTCTCACAACCATCCCATAATGGCTCATCAGCATCTCGAAGTAACTAATAAAATCTCTGAGCTGTATCATTCGGCACTTCTTCATTTCTTTAGTCATCATGAATATTGAACTCTGGACCAGCAGCATCGACAACCATGTCTACATACGTACTTGTGGAGACAAAGTTGGCTGGTTCATATGACTGAATATTCAACTCACCATGAGACGACCATAACTCATAATAGGCAACAAATCCTCTCGTATACAAATGATGCTACACATCCCATGTCGATATCCACTTCCTGTTCTTACAAGCCGAACACGGACATCGGATGTTACCCATCGGATCAACTACTACTGATGAATTACTCAATACAAACTGAATGAAACTGTCACTCCGTCTTTAAACTCATCTGTCACAACTCCATTCACTATTCACAGTACATCCATGACCGATTCTCATAAGACATTTTTCCTACACAGATTAAATGTCATGTCACGAGTTAAAATCCAAGACACCCTCACATCGTTCGAGTAAGTCAAATGAATAGGTAGGAATATATTATTTAGATTATCACTTTTTACCCATCTGTGAATATTTGATCGCACTCAGATGACCATTACTATGTGTTTGTATTATTTGCTGAAAATTTCGACAGCATCTCCCCACACCTCTCCGATATACCAATATTTTTTATTGATTAAGATATTTTCTTAAACTTACTAATAAGTGGTTAAGAAAATATTCTTTCACTAAAGGTATATCAGAGAGGAGTGAGTAAGCACCCGAAATTTTTCAACAAATAATACAAACACATAGTAAATGACCACCTAACTGTGATCAAACATTCACAGACTGTCCAAAACGGGACAATTTAAGACTTTGAATTAGATATACACGTTCTCATCATTGAAAATAAGACTCGTGCATATCAATCCCAAAGTCTTGAACGAGAAGGTTCATTGACACGGGCTTAACACGCTCTCGTGATGTGTGTGTAGTGATAAATTGCTATACATAGATAGATCAAATTTAAAACCCACATAAATATTAAAGGAATATGAAAACAAAATCATACATGTGAACAAGTGCAATAATAAACCAAATTCACACATACATGCACATGAATTGCTTAAAGTAAGAAATACAATACTAATCACTAAACTGAAAGTAAGCAATTAAAAACAATCCATATAATAGTGTTATATTGAAAAGTTTGAATTAAGGATCTAATAGCTACAAGGAAGATTTTTTAACTCATTTTTTTATGAGAAGTTATGATCAATAGAAGTTTTATAAAATATATGAGAAGAGCTAAGGTGCGTTGGAGTATGCTTGAAATTCCAACATGGTCCCTTAATGTGTATAACTATTAATGGTACAACCTGCTTGATGTCCTAGAGGAATTCCAAGCTTATGGAGACTTACGGAAGTCTTGGCGAGGGAGTTCCAGTAGTCTGACAAGAAGAATATGTGACAGAGAGTTCTCACAACATATGAAGATGTGAATATGTTGCTCGACGTTCTAGAGGACTTCTACAACAATGGAGCGGCTTCAACGATGTTCTAAACAATGGTATAAAATGAAAACAAGCGTATTATTTGAATAAGTCCTTATATTTGCTAACTTTTAAATCTTTTAAATAATTAAACCTTTTCATGGTATCAACAAGGTGATAACCAGCAATAGACATGGAATTTTCTATGTTATCTTTATCTCCAGTCTTCCTAACTCCAACTGGATTGCGATAGACATGGAAAAAACGTAATTGTCATGTTAGGGTAGTGATATGACACTAATTTCAATAATAATGAAGTATATCTAAGCTTATATTGCCCATTTTTAGTGGATAATGGTATCTAATGCATCATTCACCAGTACCCCGTCGACGTCCCGAGGTTCTGGGTCACTGAGCACGTAACTACAGGTATCACTACAAGGCCACCGTATGTGTACTGCTCTATATTAAAACCATAAGATTAATAATTAATTATTCTCTATACTTAACCCGTATGTTCCATAGATTACCCCACCATGCAATAAATTTCTTTCTAGCATAATTCTCTGGATTTCTTTCTTCCTCCCATATATGGGCATCTGGGCAATATATCTGATCTAGTTTGCACATCCATTTAATCAAATCTATCAATTAAATAATTTGAAAATTATGTCATCTTATTTATGAGTCTATCATTTTTTATCGGTTTAAACTTTTTCACTATGAAAAATTTATGTTTATTTATCTTTACAGACACTACTCTAACTATCAGATTATACAGATCGATATATCTGTCCGATAAAGTTTGATATGATAAAATAAAAAACTATGGACAGGAGGGGAGGGGGGGGCTGGGTGGGGGTGGGGAGGGTGAGGGGGGGGGGGCCACCATGAGGGGGAGGGGGGCTAACAAGAGGGAAGGGGATCGCCCAAAGGGGGGGGGGCGAGTGGGGGGGTTGTTGGGGAAGGGGGAGGGCTGACAGGAGGGGAGGGGGGCGCGGGGTGGGGGGTTGGGAAGGGGAGGGGGGGCCGCCAGGAGGGGGGGGGGGCCGGGTGGGGGGGTTGGGAGGGGGGGCTGACAGGGGGGAAGGGATCGCACAAGGGGCGGTGGGGCGGTTGGGGGGGAGGGGGAGGGGGTGGGGCTGACAGGAGGGGAGGGGGTGACAGGAGGGCGAGGGGGGCGGGGGGGGGGGGGGGGGGGCGACAGGGAGGGAGGGGTGGCTGGGATGGGAGGGGGAAGGGGCCCGACAAGGAGGGGAAATGGAGGGGGATGGGGGGGCGATAAGGGAGGGGGCTGGGACAGGGGAGGGGGAGGGGGGGCCGATAGGGGTGGGTCGTCGGTCGCCGGAGGGAGGTGGCGGGGGGGGGAAGAGAGGGAAGGCGGGATGCACATATCCGGCAGAGCACGAGACGGCAGCGGCGGTCGGGGCGGCGGAGGTGGCGCGGCAGGCGGCGAGGGGCGCGGCGAGAGGCGCACGAGCGGCGAGCGAGCGAGAGAGAGAGAGAGAGAGAGCGAGAGAGGATGAGAGAGAGAGAGAGAGGAGAGAGAGAGAGAGAGAGAGAGAGCGAGAGAGAGAAGAGAGAGAGGAGAGAGCGAGAGAGGAAGAGAGAGAGAGAGACAGATAGAGAGAGAGAGAGAGAGAGAGAGAGTGGGTTTCGTGGGGGTGGCGGGGAGAGGAAAAAGCCTTTTTACCGACGGACTTCCGACAGAAATATATCTTCAGAAAATCCGTCAGTAATATTTACGTACCGACAAATATTTTCGACGGAAATATTTCGTCAGAAGTTCCGATGTATTTTATGACCTAAATTTTTCCGTCGGAATTACCGACGGATATTCCGACGGAAAGTATCTGTCGAAACATCCGTCGGTAATACCGCATTTTCTTGTGGTGACTGGGAGTACTTGCTGTGTTGAATGTTAGATACAAAAACACATACACGTGCTCATAGTGTGCATTCCAAGGTGGCATAGATCCTTATGTGCCACTGTAGCATCATGCCTAATTACTGTTACATGTTAAAAGTTCTTGCGTACTTGGTGCTTGCATGGTATGGCCATCCTGCATTCTTGCAAAAGACTATTATCTTGAGTGCTTGTACTTATTGTTTTATTGCTAGTTCTTCTTGTTACCTCATGTCAAATCTGGTTCAATCTCTCTTATTCAATCCATCTTGCTCTCATATCGTGTTGTATTGGTTTATCGTTCATGCATATCTTGATTATCATGTTGTCTAGTTCTTAAAAAGTGTTAATCACCTATATTATTGTCCGCACGTTGAGGTGTAAATCTTACTGGGCTACTTTGCTCATACCTGCTTCTTAACATTTTAGGTGATATAGACCAATAAGTGGAAGGCCAGACTTCTGATAGAAATGTATTTGAGTAATGAGTGCATCCCATCCTTAGTATCGGTAGTTGGTTTATTTTGAGAGTAGCTCGATGTAGTAGGATATGAGGAATTACATACTTATGTAATTTTTCTTTTTCCTGAGTTATTATGAGTCACTACAATAAAATTAACTTATAGTAACAGTCCATAATTACGGTTTTAAATTTTGTAAGAGCAGTATATCATAATTATGATTTTTTATTTTAAACCTAGAAACTGGCTCAAAAAGTCGAACCCCTCTTTGGAAACCCTTTTTTCCCCACGCCGCTCTCTGAGAAACCCATTTTTCCCACATCGTTGGTTGGAAGAGCCACACACGTCACACACTTAGGAGGTCTGCCTAATTACCTGACGATGTCGTGGCTCCTATGAATGTCTTGTAGCTTGCGGCGGAAGGATCCTTCAATTTCCAACTAATACCCACCGCCACATGGTGGATATCGCGCGAGATCCCTGCAGGAATTGCTACTGCTCTGACGAGCATTGAGGGTCGAGAGTGAGAGGTTCACGAAGAGATCTCGGATCGAAGCGGTGGGTGCTTGGAATTTGGTGAATCAGTCTTACTCTCCAGTGCTGGTGACTGTTGATGATGAAATCTTAAGGATTCCTGGAGAAATTCTTCAAGCCATTCATCTGACGACCCAGCAGATCAGGTATAGGTCTCCTACTCCTCCGCCTCCCCTTTGATCCTTGTTTCCTGCGGTTTGTCCCCGGCTAGCTTCTTCCCTCCACAAACGAAATTAGGGTTTTTTCTTCCTCTTTCCCCCTCTCTTCTATGCTCATATTTGATCGTGTCTGGTCATTTGGGTTTGTATTCGGCGGGGCCGCCGGTAGAAGCACACAAGGAGGATCTGCAGTCTATCACCTCTAAGGAGTAAAAGCACTTCCCCTATGATGCACTCGCCGCCGCCACCAACAACTTTAGCCAGAAGAACAAGCTTGGTGAGGGAGGCTTCGACGCCATCTACAAGGTAAGGGTCTTCGGAATTAATTGCTTACTCGATGGATTGTTCACGCGATCCACGTGACGTTGTGGACTGTTTGGAGTAACTTGGGAGAGGTGATGTAGGACGGGAGGGAGGTCATCGTGAAGAAGCTATCAAGGGGGTCGAGGTAAGGGGCAAAGGAGTTCATGAACTAGGCGATGTTGTTGTTCTGTGTCCAGCATAAGAAATGTCGTCAACCTCCATGGCTACTGCACCGCCTCGTCCCTATTGATGTGGAGGGAGCAAGGTATAGGAAATTTCTTATAATTTTGTTCTGTTCCATTGGCCAGCTTCATTCTAAAAATCTGAGATCTTCATTTTTTCTTCTATTTTCTCACAGTTAAAGATCCATGGGTATCTATTTAGTCCTCTCCCTTAGATCCAACCATCGCTGGTCACATTGATGGTATCACCTCAACCAGGTATCCATCCAAAACACAACTTGTGCTTATTGTATTATGAACTGATCCTCTTCCAAATTTTTGATTTAGGTACTAATATGAATTGCATATCCATGTTGCTTTTTTTGATGTATTTATCTTTGATCAGGTTCCTCCATTGTCCCTCCCTTTCTGTGAGAGCCTTAATTAAAGGCCAATTTAATCATTAATGCACTATTCATGTCAAATATGTCTTTGATTTCCAGCCCATCTGATTCTTTTTCCAACTTTTGTGTATTCTCATTTTTAAGCTCTTTAAAAGCATGTTTCACTGGCTTTATGTGATCAATATGGACCCCCAAATAAGTGCCAATGCTATCCACAAATTTGATACCCACTTGATCACTAATCTTCTTTGCCACTTCCTTATTGAGTGATTTTGCAATGTGAAGTCTTGATTTTTGCATATTAACTTTCTGACCAAACTAGGAGCAGTAATTTTGGATAGCTTCATGGAAGGCTTCTATTTCTGGTTCTTCTACTTTAGCCACCAGTAGGACATCATTTGTATATAGTAGGTGATTAATGGCCAGGCTGCTTCTCTTATGTCTGTAGCCTCTGATCATGCCATTTTCACTAGCCCTTTTGATAGTAGCTGATAGCACCTCACTCATCAGAACAAATAGATAAGGAGACAAGGGGTCACCTTGCCTGAGCCCTCTGGTTGGTGAAAACCACTTGCGTGGAACCCCATTAACAAGTATTGCCATTGAGGTGCTTGAAAGACACACTTCACCCATCTCCTCCATTTCTCTCCAACCCATATACATTTGTATCTCATCTATGAAATTCCAATCCACCCTACCATATGCTTGCTCCATATCTCATCTATAAAGGCAGTTGCGAATAGTATTTACATTCAATTTGTGTGATCATAATATTCTATTACAATAGGAGTATTTGGGCTTTGTTTTTTCCCATTTGCATTTTAAGACATTTTTGTGTTGTATGGGACCAACTATCTTTTACCCAAGTCTTGTGCAATTTGTTCTGGCAGTTGGCTAAAGACTTTTCTACTTTGTAGGGTTTAGCAAAAGTATGTGGAATGGAGTGCAAATATGATGAAGGATGAAGTTAAAAGAAAGTTGAAGAATGCTGATATTCCAAAATATGCACAAGAATAGTTCATGAAGGATTTGAATCAAAAGTGGAGATTTTGGAAGCTAGAATTAATAAATAAATACTTCATCTTTGCAAAATCCTTGTACTTAGCACATCCTCTAAGCCTCAGTGCCTCTAAGACGTTTGTGGTTTGACTAATTTCTCTCTAGTTTACCTCAACAATCATTATTCTAATATTTCAAATATTTTTCCTTCTACAGATTCAAGATGATGCTTATATCAACTCATTTTGTTAATATGGAAGGGATAAATCTGCAGCATAATATCAACATTTTATTGGCAGTAGATTGTAGGAGATTTTACGTTGAACATTACTTTTGTATGACAGAAATTGTACTCTTATTATGACATGATGTGAATTTTTCTTATGCAATAGATGGAATCGTGATTTTCATATATTTTCTTTTCTTGTGGTTGATAAGTGACGCATGTAGAGATGGATCAATAATGGATGTATGAGAGGGATGAGAATTGATAGTAAATAGGTAATAGATTTATCACTATAGCTTTGAAATATTTATAGGTATTGTTATTGTAGGAAAAATTTTGCTATGGTTAAATTCTTACTCAAGCATAATAATTGTAAATAAAAAAAGAATGAATAATTACGGTTCATTTTAGTAAGTATACTAGGTCAACAGTTAAATTTTTATGATTGTATTTGAAAATATATTATTGTGTCTACACTTACAATTTATATTACATCTACTTACGGTTATTTTGCATAAGTATAAAGATTTCTACACTTACGGTTCCCAGTCGATGGTAACACTTATGGTGGATAAAATCATAACTAGACTTATAGCATCGGTTGCTACGCCACCGATTTGTTGTCGTAAGTAATTTCGTAAGTATAAGTCTTTACTTACGAAATTTTACGTAACATTTACGGTTTTAGGCCGTAAGTATAGTTCAATTTTGTTGTAGTGAGTTGAAATTAACAACATTGGGTTTAACATTAGTGAGATTTAGAATATTAGTTGGGATGTGTTTATTAAATGTGTCATGTTATGTTGTGTAATTACACATCTAAAGTTCACTAATTAGAGACTTCTTTGTCGATTATTCACGTCTCAAAATATCGACTTTTAATCTCTTAATATTTTCATTGCGTATGTTCTCGGACCACTGCCATTCATGTTTAAGCTATATGCAGAGTGATCAAAATTGGATACTCTGTTAAGTGCTTAAGAAAGCAGGCGGAGCAGACACAGTCGCTGAGTGTGTTAACAAGTATTTGGGGATACTGGGGACTCGCACACCGGCCATGTTCCCTATGTAACACAAGAATTCTGAGTGGGGAGGCACGCCGAATTTAATGTAGTGGTTCCAACTTTTCTTTAACCACCAATTAATGTGGGTGTTGATAGTAGTGTCGACTTTTGGGGTGTGGGCATTGCAAACTTTGGGAATGTGCCCCGCTTTGTGAGGGTCGGGCATGTGGGCCTCCATGTGACCTGTAATTTAACTCACACGTGCTTTCCAGCTTTCCTCATATTTAATCTCTGGAAGAGAGACAAGAGCGTAGATCACCAAGAAGCTTCCCCCATCTTTCCGTGTGTCTGTGCCCGTGTGTCTTTGTGGTTTAATTCCCACCCATCGGCAAATGCTTCTGATCCTAACAAAGGTGAAGATGAGAAAGTGTCCGTAAATGAGTAAAATTAGCTTTTCAACTTGAGACTCGATCATATGCATGCGGCAATCTTGTTTTACGAAGCTGGTGTTGTTGATGCAAGTTTTAACTTATGGACAAGTTTCTCGAAGTTGTTCTGCTTTAGCTAATCTTGTCGATTCATTCTTCAATTTGTTGCTAAATCGTTGGCTTTTGTAGCTCAATGTGTTGATCTTCTGTACTTCAATTCTTGCTGCGTGGTAGAAAGTAAAACATACATCATTGAAGCCATGTTATAAGAGTATGTATGCACATTGAAGATGGTACAAGTGATTGGAGAAAGTATCAGTTTTAGGAGCTTATGCATGTTGTACAACCAAATGGTCTAGGCTCAAATGGTCTAGGGACGAGGGGTGGGCTGGGTTGCAACCAGCTTTAAGCAGGTTCATCAAAAGAAAATCAAGTTGTCTGAGGAGACGGGGACTCTCCGTCGTGGGTTCTGAATGTTCATGAAAAACAGATGAATTAATGCGAACCAAGATAGATGAAAGCTCATTAAGATCCTAACATATATTCTTCGATTTAACTGTTAATCTCACTTTGTCAACGTATATTTGTATGCTAGTTCCACAGATTTATCTGAAATCTTTAGTTTAACATGAGCTGATCTGTACTTAATATATACAATTGAGAAGCTATTCTTCTCGCTTAATGACTGAGGACCACTTAAACGTGGTTCTGGTAATTATATTCTTCCATTAATATATATATTTATCCTCGCTGCGGAGAAAGGTGGCGCATTCAGAGACCACAGAGTTTGAAAGTGCGACTACATAAGGATGATCGATGACAAACAAATAAAAAAGGAGCATTAATAATGGGAGATCAGCGTAATCACCTCTTGCTCTTTCAACCTGCAAATTGCTTTAGGATCTTTTAACCGACCTAGCTGCTGGAGCATATATCTATCCTTTTTGCGTTATTTTCTCCTCTTTTCGTGGGGCTACTGTTTATTTTTTTTTACGGGGTGGGGGTGGGGGTGGGGGGTGTATGCTAGCCATTCGGATGTTCTACACAAAGACAAAAACAGAAGCACCTTAAAACGAATCGTGTGTATACAAAATTATAATGGTTTACACTTTACATTCTGGGGAATGTTGACAAAACAATGCAAGACCACATGGAGGGACAAAGGTTGTACATTGCTTTGGTATCCCAATGTTTCATTAGTTTAGTTAGTGCCGGCAATTTTGTATTGTTTCTGGGGAATGCCGTCATTCACTCATAGAAGAATGGAATTCGAAGCACCAGAGACAGATTTGAAACCCTTAAACTTATTCCAGTTAGTGCAAAATGCAGGAACCTACATTCCTTACATGATCAGAGTCTCACATGAGGCTTTTGCATCTCAGATTTGTCAAATTGTAGCACAAGAAAGATACAGAAGCATCCGAGATTAAAGGCAGAGTACAGAGCTTTTCTTCTGCAGTAGCAGGCTACGCAGCATTCTGTTCCCCATTTGTGGCGGAGACGTTTTATCAGTTATGTTCTTGGTATTTTTCCCTGCTCAGGGTGTTTGGCTTGTTACTTTGCGACGAAGTTCCTCTCTTTGTGTGAAGATAAGATAGCATCAATGGCTTCCTTCACCTGGGCAACCTCGGGCGCCTTTCCTCCCTGTGCAGGCCAGAATTCATCTGTGGACAGTACCTGAACGGTAAAAAGAATATTCGGGTTAATTGGTGTAATACTGACATGAGATGAATACTGGGAGAGGAGGGTGAAAGCGGAAGAATACGAACACCTCTCTTATAGCTTAGGGCTTTCAGTTGCATGGATCAACCAGTGCAACTTAATCAAATAACTTGTACTGTTTGAACTACGCTACTGATAGCTTATAATGTTGGAAGTAAACTCACCTTCACTTGTAATTGGAGAAATTTCACATAGCTTATGGCTTTCTCTAGCATGGTGACCAAATCAACCTGCACAAGCCATGTGGAGCCAAAGATTAATGTACCAGCAAAAAGTCAATTCTCTGGAATAACTAGGTTGCAACCCCCTTATATATATATATTTTGCAATAATTCTCTGGAATAACGTGTACCTTTGTGCCATTCGGCACCAGAGCTTGTAATACTTTTAGGCGTTCACTGATCCTCTCTCGCCGGTTCTACGAACAAGGGAGATGGAACAATTTAGCTAATGAAGGATATCTATGAAATGGCTGCAGGACAAATATATATAGATCTACTGCGTCCCGCACAACCTCTTGAATAAGAAGCAAGAAAGGATGGTGCTCCTTAATTTACCGTATATAGCACATGGGCATACCTTTGCTGCAATACTTTGATTGTCCTTAGATGTGACAACTTTGGGTTTTGATTTTCTGTTTGAGGCGGTACACTGTCTCTTATAGCTCGGGGCATCATCACCCTGAAAAGTAACACCATAGTCAAGATGAAGTACTTGTATAATTAACGCACGCTAGCTACATATGAATATGCATGATATAAAGTGATTCTCGACAATTTAGGGAAACAATAATTAGAACATATATGTTCATGATCAAGTGCGGAAATCGGAAGCATATGTGATCATATGAGGAGAGAAACAAAACTCCAGCTAGTACCGGCCATGATCATTTATCTTTTGAATCATATATCATAATTGTACTAGCTTCATGCTTTTACTTGGGGTAATTATATATATAGTTGAAAATTACTCATGATCATACGCATGTAAGAGAGATGATCTCGAATTGTATACCATGCAAGGACGCTTGTGTGCTCCTCCATCGGGCCCTCGGTTCTCTTGGAGAATATTATCATGCTTCTCTTCAGAGTAAAGCCACCCAAACTCCTCCTCTCTCTGGTGTTCCTTCACACCTGCTTCGTAGCCATGTGTGCCCTTGAAGCAATTCGCCTCTTGCGCTAGGCGATGATCAGTGCTGCCGCTTCTTGGGTTGAGGTGATGCAGTACTTGGTGACTGGGAAAGAGAGCCTCTCCCCAGGAAGCAGCTGAATCGTCTCCATAACTGAGCTTGACGAGGCTGTTGGCTTGGGTTTCTTGCTCAAAGCTGAGCATCGACACGTTACAGAAGGAGTAATCGGACGCGGACTTGAAAGTAAGAACGGATTGAGGTTCCTTGGGGCGAGAATTGATGGTACCAAAAACGAAACTGCTGCTGCTGGAGGAGTTGCTTGGTTCAGAAAGGGAAGGCTGACTGCTTACAGTTGTGTAATCTACAAGTGGCTCCAAGGAGCTGGAGTCTTCGAGCATCCCTTTGCTAGACTTGTGGCAGAAGAACTCGAGTGACGCGGAAGGATCTAAGACTTGGAGCGACGCCCCGTCGCTAATGTCGTTCCCGTACAAGTAACACGGTTGGACGAAACCAGCAAGCAACTCCTGCGGTATACGTCCCTTTGAAATCGCCATGGTGGTCTACGGGACTACGTATACTAAGTTAGGGCACAAGGATGGAGGATCGAGGAAGATGCAGGAATAGGAGGAGGAAACTTATGCACGGACAGATGTGTGAAGTAGGGTTTGTTTCCAAGCTGAGCTGAAGAGAGCGATCATATAGAGAGGCAGGTAGCTTAATTGTATGTGCTTCTCTCGTTCTTCCCTTACGGCAAAGACTTTCGAACTCCCTTCTTATAGTAGAGTGGACAGCTGAACGAGGTCTCAAAAGTGTGGCGGACTGGCGGTAGAAGAGGCACTTGCATATAATTTTTTGCTGGGTCTAGGGCTTGTTAGCTGGCAAGAGAAGAGGCAGAAGAAGAAGAAGAAGCAGCAGCAGCTGCATTAAAGAGGGGGGTGGGGATGGGAGAGAGAGCGCGCAAGAAGGTCGGCGTATCTGTCGCATGCCCACGTCGTCGAAGATTCCTCTCTCTTCAATTCCCTGTTCCAGATCCTCCGTGAGCACGTGGCCCTGCTGAGTACCCCACCTTTAGAAAACTTATAATACATGCAGGGTTCATCTGATTTTGTCATTTCATGAGCGAATAAACTACGCACGCAGCCAAATTCTGAACGGGCATTTAAGAGTCTTTATCTAGCTAGTTCGTGTTCCTGATCAAAATTAATTTCAGTAACATGGAAACTGCCATGTTTGTTTTCAAGGAAATTAATGGAGGATCAAGCTCAACCCTCTCGATACCCGGGCTGATCCTCCTCGCTGCTCGGATGCTCATCATGCCACACATACTCTTGGGAGATCTTGAAAGAGGGTGTATTAATTGGATACATTAACTTTGCTCGTACTTAAGTTATTAAGTACAAACGAGAGTAGTAGTTTTCATAGAGTAAACTGCATGCGTAATAATGATGAGGATATCTTTGAAGTAAGTAGCATGCATTAATTAGTCGTACTTAGGAGTATATATTGTAGCCAATATGACCGCACAGCGAAGGTTTCATGCATTGTTTCTGTCCAAGTTAATGAAACCTCTCTATTATAATCTCCATCTAGCTAGATATAGAGCTAGGCTCTGCTTCTGACTTTGTGCTCATGATCAGCCGGCATTTTGCAACCAGCGAAGATTTCATCCCTAGTTTCTGAGATTTAGGTGCCATCAAGATTTAGATTCTGCTGATGCCTTCGAGATCGCTAACTACGTGCAAGCTAGAGGAAAGAACAATATCATGATCAGCTTCATTTCTGAAGGGGAATAAAGCCACTCCAATACTCTGGATGAAAGGTTGAAAAAAAAATTAAGGACGTAGATATGAGACATTCCTTACATTTTATGCATTTGAACCTACACCCCTCTGGTAAAACTCTAGTAGGAGCCATGGCGACCAGATCTTACTAACAGCCTTTCAAAACAATAACGGAAGTAAACTTAGGACTAAATGATTAATCGAAGGCCCGCGCTGCCACACACAAACCAGCCGTACGGCACGCGGCCCCCAGCTTTGGCCACGCACGCCCCCAATCCCGGGGCTCTATACGGGGACTCAAGAGGGTCTCTTTACCGGCTCTTTTTCATGCAAGAGAAAATTGACATATCTTTCCCACGCACAAAACTGCCGTACAGCACGCGTCTCCCTGAGGTGGCCACGCACAACACCCAATCCCGCGATGCCGTGCGGGGACCCCGAGGTTCTGTTTCCGGGGTCTTTTTTCATGCAAGAGAAAATAGAAAAATTAAAATAAATTAATTAACATTATCTGATTATAATAAAAAATTACTATAACAAAATTTAACATATACTGTAATAAAAGATAACACTTACTGTAATAAATTATAGTTATGTACTCATAGATAAAAAAATAAATCAAATATTTAATAGAGATTTCTAATTAATTTATCTTAAATTAAAATTGACGTCCACCGTAGAGTTTGGTAAAACCAAAATATGACATACATCCAAAATCGGGACGAGTACATGCATTGGGGTTCAAATGGCCAATTTATGTAGTGCCAATTAGAGACATTTCAAGAAGAGGGTCTTAGTGCACGCTGAGATGGGGTAGGGAGGGATGGACACGGGGGTTCGTACGATACTCGCAAAACACAAATATAGGGATATCTATGAGTTGGACCAATCCTTAGGCCTAATCTGATATTGGGTCAAGTCGTCACGTTTGTTTAAACTTGTAAATTTTTAGGCAGGTTTAAAGGTTTGACTTGTTGAAATTTAGGTTGCATTCGAACTTCTCTATTCTACTTGATATGCCCATAATATTAAATTTTTAGTCGACCAAACTCCAAATTGATCGACCAATATTAAACTTTCAGTTGACTGAACTCCAAATCGACTGATCGATGTTAAATTTTTAGTCGATCGAAATCTAAAACGATCAGCTGATATTAAGTGTTTAGTTGACCGATACTCTTGTATGTATTTTTTAACAATATTAATATTTTTGATAAACTTCTTATTAATTTTTTTGGATGGACTAAGTTTAGATCATATTTTATAATTTGGTAGATTAGTTAGAACCGATCCAGTACCATTCAAACTTGGGGCAAACTTGGACCTAGAAAAAAAAAGGTGTAGAGTTTAGGCTGGACCCTGTGAGGTCCTGTGGGCCCGTGTGGCAGGAGGGGAAGGGGACTCTCTCTCCCCACCTTTTCCCCTACCCCACGCAACCTCACTCCTCCCACATTTTCTTCTTCCTTTCTTCCTCTTTTCCTATCACAAGGGAAGCCCTGCCGCCGAGCTCCCCCCCTCGTCGTCCTACTGTGCTCGCCATCGCTCCAGCGCCTTGCCGTCGCCGCTACCCCCCTCGCCTCTTTGCTATGCTCGCCATCGTGTCAATGCCCTACCGCCGAGCTCCCCCTCACCAGGCAGCTGAACTTGCCGCCACTTCCCTCTCTCCTTCTCCTATTGTGCCACCACTATGTGGAGGGAGCGTCGCCGTGCTTCCGCCGTCGTTGCAGCACTGTCGTCGTCGTCATGCCGTCGTCGCCGCAGAATTGTAAGGGAGCTCGCCGTCGCCGTTTTGTGTCGCAGCCGTTTTAGATGCTGGCGGATCATATCGTTATTGGTAAGGAGCTCACCTCTCACACCGACCTCGATCTCGCGTGTGGGGAAGCTCTCCCTTCTTTGGATCGGACAGGTCTTGGGATGAGGGGGTTTTCGCAGTTTGACGGGTGCCCACCGTGGGCATGGTTCTTGCGAATCCCCCCCACCTCCTCATTAGGTTGGCAGTGATTGGCACATGTAAAATGGAGAATTTCTTGTTGTGTTTATAGGATCAATGGAAGACCAATGAGAGAGGGATGCACTTCTAGTAATGATCCCTGGCTGCCACCCATCTTCTTTGTACATATATGCTCATTTCATACACAACATGCGGGATTACCATAGATACAAAAGGTGGTTGAGAGAGAAAATATGGTCAAATAGATACAGGTTGGTTTTATTGATAATAATGTTCATGTAGGCATTCTTGCTATGCATGCTTCCTTGTCGTACCTACCACCTTTCATGAAGTTCAACTTTCTTTTTATGGTCATGATTTATTTTGTTTTATCGATATTTATAGGTTTTTCAGCAATATTTCTACATGCTATTTCATTTAGGTAGTAGATTTTCATGAGTTTATTGTTGGTGTTGTTCATATACTATAAGTGACTGTGTGGAAATAAAGGTGGGTATTCCTATTGGTTGTAATTGTTCCGAATGGCTTGCATGCGTAACCTTTATACTTGGATTTTTTATTTTACATAACAATCACTGTGTGGCAATGGAACTCCCCTTTTGTTATACATATAATGTGCCTTCAATAAGGAATATTCCACATGAACTTGTGTTAAAAATTGAGAAGTATGTGGTTATATTTATGTGTGGTTCTTTTGTTCAAAGTTTAAATCCTATTCATTTGTGCACATTCTGATGGGTCAATTATGTACTCGAGTTTTCTGTACTGTACTTGTGACACCTGTGTTTACTTCGTAGCACGACGCCTTACTAGTCATCGTTCGGTGCCTTGGCACTTGAGAGCTCGTCCCAGCGCACGATGTGCTTTTGGGTTGTTACCATTTCCCGGGACCCCCATCCTCGTACGCCCGTTAAGGGTGGTCTCCGAGCCACGAGTGCGTTTGTCGAATATTTCTACAGACTAAGGGGAAAATGGTATTGGAAAGCAGCATTGAGTCATTTGTAGAGCTCTCTTAGTTGGTCCGGGTCCCGCGGAGTTTGGAGTGTTGCGGTGTGGGCCATCTAGTTCGTTCTCACTATCTTGCCCTACATGGTTCCGGAGCCGTGTCGAGAGGACAAGTGCGGGACCCTAGTCGAGTCAGACTACGGCTTGTGGTGTGTTTCATCCACGCATCTCACTCTGACAGGAGGGGAGACCTGGACTTGTGGTCGAGTGGTAGTGCTAGTGAATGCACCT
>CM024762.1:35759879-35874054 GCA_014218235.1 Colocasia esculenta
TGAGGAATCCATGCTCGTAGTTGAGTGAGGTTCCATCGAGTGTAGATTCGTGTAAATCCATGTTCGTGGGATTTTAGGGATGGTATATATGCATGATTTATAAGCTTTCTTTCTTTTTCTCCAAGCTCCCCTCCCCCTGTGGTGTGTTGTAATCCCATTTTTGGGGTGGTCTCCGGGAGGTCTACTCCGGAACCCCCCTTGGCTGAAGACGCGACCACTATAGGGGTCACGATGATGTCGCGACTGGCAGGACCGTCGTGACATCATCGTGACGCTCTTGTGTGTCACGAGAAGGTCACGACGGCTTGGGCAGCCGCGACAGTGTCGCGACAGGGTAGGGCGTCGCAGCTATAGCAGAGATAGGTAGATCTTGCAATGTTCCGTGTTTTGTGGAGTCTTCGCCACTTTCTGGTTCTAATTGTACCCGTGGCACCTGTGCTAGTTCCCTAGTACTATAGTGCCCTAGAAATTTTTCCTTATTTATATTGCAAATTGTATGTTTATTTTTCCATGTGTTTGAGTGTGTTCTATGTTGAACTTGGTGTCAACATCCTTTGGCGCTAAGTCCTATTAGAGGAATGATCGTCTACCATTTATTCCCTATCGACGACAGCATATAGTGTCGTTTATTATTTCCTGAATTAGTTAATTTTTCGGGAAAGACTGTAGATGACCCCATCGATGGACGTTTACATTGAGGCTGACGGCAACTTATATTGACGTTAACTGACTTGCCTGTTTTTGATATTTCCGTTCCGAGGGAGAGAGATTGGCCGTTTTCAAGTGGTTTTAATGCGTAGATCTGAGCGTTTAGGATCCAAGGGCCAGGATTAAGGCTGGCTAATGCGTGGGAGGTCATTATAAGACCGGATTTTGTAGATAGAAGGGGTTTTTGCTTTGGTTTTTGGAAGAGAGAAAGAGGGCCGAGGAAAGGGTTTTGCAGTGCGGGTTCGTGCAGTTTGGAGGCTTCTTGACCAAGGAGGTTCATCCAACTTCAAGATCCAAAGCTTCTCCAAGCGGGGTAGCAACGTTGGAGGTGGATTTGGAACGGTTGAAGTCAGAGGAAGGAACTGCCACACAGACGAGGCGGGCATCTTCGGGCTTAGATTCGTCACTCCATTAGGAGGAATAGAGGCAAATTGTAAGAGGGTTCGGTTTAGGATATGTTATACCATGTAGTTATCATTTTTACATATTTTTATAGCATGAAATCAACGCACGGGAAAGGGTAAAAGTCATGTCATTTCATGTGGTTTTTTCTGAGTTTCTGTGTTAATGAACTAGACGTCCAGATCGCTTGCCGTCTATATATTGTAAACGGCGGCATCGCTGCCATCTACTTCACTTTTTTACTATAATTTAACGGCACTATGTGCTGCCGCTAGTATATGTTAACGGCGCTATGTGCGCCGTCTATTGAGGCTTAACGATGGGATATGTGGTCGTCTACATCAGTAAACACCACATATGATGCCGTCAAGTTTATCAGTGCCAAGAGTTTTCAGAAAATCGATTTTAATTGGTTATCCTTGACCCATACTGTATTAGGTTTCGGCCAGATGTTGAAATGTGTATTTGTTTACTGTTACAGTATGGACAAGTTGTTGTAATGATGTTTAGACCTCACGTACACGTGAATAATTATTTTGTGATCGATAAAAGAAAAGTAAACTGATTGTAACATGATTCATGTTGGAAAATCATAGTTTGAGACTGTATTACTGCAAGACACACTGCATACTTGTTGCTCTTAATTCCTACATAGAATCATATGATTTTCCTCCCTGTTGTATTATGATAGCTAGATTAAATGGATGGAAATTAGTTATGAAATAATTACGGAGATCAGAAAATTGTAAAATTTTTCATGTGCATAGTACAACCGGATTCTGAATTTTTATCCAAAATTCAGGATTTTTAGACATCTCTGCATTCTGTTATGAATTTATGAATGGTTAATTGCATGTAAATCTAAATGAAATGAGAATATGTGCATGAATGAATGTGTTGCAATTAGTACCATGATAGGGATCTGTCATACAGTAAAATAAAATTGCAGAACTGAAAAAGACATGTTGTAGGTCATTGCATTGACATATGTTAGAATAGCATGAAGTGTAAATTAAATGATATCATACATGTTAGTGCATGCATTGAAATGAAGTGCCAATAATGACATTGCTATTTTAGAGATTCCTACAAGGAACTACACCGTAGATGCCCTATGGTAATGGTTCACCTATATGAAAATGATCTATTGAATCCGTGGGCAACGGATTGAAATCCTGGAGGTAGACAAGTTCTACTGGCTATGGTGGGAAGGGCTTTCCCCGGTTTTGCGCAAATGCCATGACTTCATCACTGTTTTGCCTAGGTGATAAGTGAATGTTATATGACTACTGATCTCTATTATAGTGTGGGCTATGTCTTGGCAATTAAATGAAAGTGACCACATGCTACATGTCTAAAAGTCTACATGTCTACATTTCTACATGCTACATGCCTACATGATAAAAGTCTACATGAAAGTGTTACATGATAATATGTTACATGATCTACATGCCATTGTTTTACATGTTACATGACATTTGTTATATGAAAGAATGGCTACATGTTTAAATGATTAATTGCTACTAGAAAACTAGTTTACATGTTGCATGATAATAACATATACCATGAGAATTTGATTACATGCAATGCATAGGAACATGTTAGTTCATTTGTTAGAATATAAATGAAAATTGTATTAAATGAAACCTTTTAATTCCATGATAATTTGAATTGCTATGTATAATTGAATACCATTGACTTAGAACAATGTTACTAGGAAGAACTATATGATACCAATGATGTGAATGATAATATGCTACCATGTTTTAACCCTATGATATTCATAATATCTTGAACTGTCTTTCATGTGATTTGCTGAGTCTTGTAGACTCATACTTGCTTACATTTTAGGAGAGCTAGAGGATACTCAGAGTTAGTGCACACTGACTCGGAGCGAGAGGACGTGGAGGCTTAGTTTTGTTTGAGAGTTTTGGAGTGACCATTATGTATGTGAGGGAATAATGTACTTTATGTTACGCACTTGAACTTATGGTTTGTAATAATGTTGGACTATAGTTATCTCTCTTTTATGCATTAGACTTTAAATTTTAATAAAATGTTGATTTCAGTGTTTGATTCATATTTTGTTTCTTATTATTGTAATTGAATTGTCATTTGTGTATATCTCAACCTGTACCGTTAAATGTTGGATTTATTCCACTAAATACCTCTATTAGATCCATACGAGTTGGTATAACTGTACTGGGTCTAAGAGGGGCATTATAGAGATTGGTATCAGAGAGTTCCAGGTTGAACTGTACATAGATGAAATATCAACATTGTGTTCATACTTTAAGTTTGCATAAAGAGTTAGTCCAAAGTTTAGTAGAATGATAGTATATTTTAATAAATGTCTATTTTGCAGACGATGGCGACTCATGGACGTAGAGAACTGGCTCGACTCGAGGTGATGAGTCGTAGGAGGTGCGCAAGCTCCAGCTCAGTAGGCTCAGGACCAGACTGGTGTACCTTTGTCGCCCCCACCACCACCTGGCGACTATGAGCATTGATGCAAGGATTGGTGCATGCCATGCAGACTCAGACTCAGACTATAGCGGCATTACAGGCGCAGGTGCAGGTTCAGGTTGGTAGATGCAAGAGTTATTCAAGATATTAATTAGAAGTTTATATCTTAGGAGCTTGTCTTGGATTGTAGGTGCAGGCACCTACTCATGAGGCAGGCTTTGGAGGTGTATCTATGATGGAGAGGTTCAGAAGGATGACCCCACCTTTCATTAAGGGGGAGAGTGATCCTATCCTAGCAAAGAGCTGGCTTAGGGAGACGGAGAAGATCTTTCGTGCCATCCGATGCGCGGAACAGGAGAGGGTGACTTTGGCTACTTATATGCTACAGGTAAAGGTTGGTTTTGAAGGTTATGTGTGTTGTTTGAAGTATACCCTTAGCTGTATTTATCTTTCTTCTCAGATGTGTGCCGATGTGTGGTGGTCTTCTGAACTACGCACATAGTTTGTAGATGGAGCTATGGAGGTTGCTTGGGCAGAGTTCGTTCATTTGTTTAGGACGAAGTACATTCCGGAGCATGTGCAGGATCGTATGGAGCAGGAGTTTCTGACATTGACCCAGGGGTCAATGAGCGTGCTGGAGTATGAGGCGAGATTTGCCGAGATGTCTAAGTATGCGCCTCACATAGTGGCAGATGAGCGGAGTAAGTAAGAAGTTCAATATGGGGTTGAAGCCGTCCCGAGGACGAGACTGGTGGCTTTAGGGCATCGTTCCATGGAGGAGGCATTGTCAGCAGCTTGCATGCAGGAGGTAGAGATGGAAGTATATCTAGAGGAGAAGAGGCTTCTTTGAAGAGGCCAGCATTAGCATTCCAGTGGCAGGATAGAAAGAAGAAGGCCCCACCTTTTCAGTAGAGGTAGTGGTACCAGCGAGAGTAGCTGCACCGACACCAGGCGGAGGCACAGTTGCAAAAAGCCAGTGTGTACTCAGTGTGGGAAGCGCCATGGAGGCGAGGTTTGTTGGGTGACATCCAGGAGATGCTTGAGGTATGGTGATAAGAACCACAAGATCAGAGATTGTCCGAAGATGGCACAGCAGCAGCACCAGCAGTAGCTAGACCAGCACCGAGAGTAGCAGGGAGACCGAGGGCTCAGGCTCAAGTGTTCGCTTTGGCGAGAGACGAGGCAGAGTTAGCAGAGCATGTCACAGAAGGTACAGTTTTAATTATGGGAATGCATGCTAGAGTCTTGTTTGATACCGGTGCCATGCATATTTTTATTTCCGAGGGATTTGCGAAGGTCTTGATGAAGGAGAATGATCTAGTTCCAGAAAAGTTGGAGGTTCCCTTATTTGTGCATACTCCAGCCGGACTATTTTGACCGAGCAGTGTTTTTCTTCACTTCATGTGTGCATTGAGGAGCAAGTGTTGTCTGATAGTTTCTATCTTCTGAAGATGAAGGATTATGATGCTATCTTGGGCTTAGATTGGCTCGAGGAGCATTATGCTCTTATGGATTGTCGGCGGAAGCTTATTATTTTCTGGATTCCTGTCAACGAGGAGTTTGTTCATCTTTTCCCAAAAACATGTCGAGCAAGTTTGTCATTTCTGCTTTGAAGGCAGCCCGGATGCTGAGCAAGGTTTGTTGTGGCTTTCTGGCTAGTGTGGTTGTGTCCGAGGATTCAAAGAAGGTATTGTCTATTGAGGATATTGATATAGTCCGAGATTTCAGCGATGTCTTTCCTGAGGATTTGTCTGGTTTGCCCCTACAAGGGAGATTGAGTTTGGCATAAGCTAGTACCTGGCATAGCACCTATTTCTATTGCTACTATCGTATGACACCAGCAGAGTTGGCAGAATTGAGGAGCAACTGCAAGAATTGCTTGATAAGGGCTTCATCTAGCCGAGTGTTTCGCCATGGGGAGCACCTGTGCTCTTTGTGAAGAATAAGATGGATCGATGAGGCTGTGTATTGATTATCATAAGCTCAATCAGATTACTATCAAGAACAAGTATCCCTTACCTCGTATTGATGATTGTTTGACCAGTTGAGAGGAGCTTTGGTGTTCTCTAAGATTGATCTTCGATCTGGCTATCATCAACTCCGAATTAAGCTGGAGGATTCTGCTAAGATGGCTTTTAGGACAAGATATGGCCATTTTGAGTTCCTTGTCTTACCCTTTGTTTGACAAATGCTCCACCAGTTTTCATGGACCTGATGAATAGGGTTTTTTGCCAGTATCTAGACTCTTTTGTTGTGGTCTTCATTGATGATGTGCTAATCTATTCACCTGATGAGGAGACCTATAGAGAGCATTTGAGGATTGTGCTGGATATCTTGAGGGAGCACAAGCTGTATGCTAAGTTGAGCAAGTGCAACTTTTGGATGAAGGAGGTCCATTTCTTGGGTCTTGTCATAACTGGAGAAGGTTTGTCTGTGGATCTGGCAAAAGTGGAAGCTGTCATGGATTGGGAAACACCGAGATCATCAGCTGACATTAGGAGTTTTCTTGGCTTGACTAGCTATTATAGGAGATTCATCGAAGGATTCTCTTCCATTGTGGCCACATTGACGAGGTTGACAAGAAAAGGAGTCATGTTTGAATGGTTATAGGCTTGTGAGAAGGTGTTCCAGGAGCTGAAGACTCGTCTGACCTCAGCGCCAGTGCTTGTTTTGCCCAATGGTGTGGATTCTTTCTCTATCTACATAGATGCTTCGAAGATTGGGCTTGGCTGTCTTCTTATGCAAGGAGGTCGAGTTGTGGCGTATGCTTCTAGGCACTTAAGGAGCATGAGCGCAATTACCCAACTCATGACTTGGAATTGTCAGCAGTGGTCTATGCTTTGAAAATTTGGAGACATTATCTATATGGGGTTAGATTTGAGCTCTTCTTAGACCACAAGAGTCTCAAGTATTTGTTCTCGTAGAAGGAGTTGAACCTGAGGCAGCGGAGGTGGATAGAATTCTTGAAGGACTATGATTTTGAGCTTCTTACCATCCAGGGAAGGCCAATGTAGTGGCAGATGCTTTGAGTAGGAAGAGGCAGTTGATGAGGCATGACTGGAAGATGCTTCAAGTTCTTTGACTGCTCTAGAGCCTCAGTTGTGTAGCATGTTCATGGCCCAGTTGTCACTTAGATCTTCTATTCATGATGAGTTTATTGCTTTACAAAAAGATGACCCTCTTTTACAGGAATGGTCGGAAGGCAGGCATTATTGGAGATGAGGATGGAGTGGTTCGTCTAAACCTTAGGGTGTGTGTTCCTAATGATGCTGATATGAGGAAGGAGATTTTGGAGGAAGCGCATAGATCTCAGTTCTCCATTCACCTAGGCAGTGGGAAGATGTACAAGGATCTAAAGCATTCCTTCTGGTGGTCTGGCATGAAGCGAGATGTTGCGGATTTTGTAGCAAAGTGTTTGATTTGTCAACAAGTGAAGGCAGAGCGTCAGTGACCTTTAGGTTTGATGCAGAAATTAGAGATTCCTCAGTGGAAGTGGAGCAAGTGACCATGGATTTTGTGTCTAGATTGCTTAGATCGGCTAGAGGAAATGATTCCATTTGGGTGATCGTTGATAGATTTTCAAGAGTGCTCATTTCCTTGCAATGAAGAAGAAGCAATCCGTAGAGAGCTTGGCCAGACTACATATTGATGGCATTGTGAAGCTGCATGGGATTCCGAAGTCGACTATCTCAGATCGTGATCCGAGATTTACTTCCAAATTTTGGCAGAGTTTGCAGTAGGCTTTTGGCAGTTAGTTGAAGCTGAGTTCGGCATTTCATCCACAAATGGATGGACAGTCCGAGAGGACTATTCAGACATTGGAGGATATGCTTAGGCTTGTGTTTTGGAGTGGAAGGGAGATTGGGAGCGTCACCTAGCTCTGTGGAATTTGCTTATAATAATAGTTTCCATTCGAGCAGGTATGGCACCTTTTGAGGCTTTGCACGGGAGACCTTGTAGATCCCCATTGTGTTGGGAGGAATCAGGAGATCGGCATCTGGTTGGACAGAAGTAGTGCAAGAGACTTCAGCGAAGACCAGTTGATTGCGTAGAGATTAAAGGCAGCTCAAGATCGTCAGAAGATTATGCTGATACAATGGGAAAGGACTTGGCTTTTGAGGTTGGAGACCATGTCTTCCTTAGGGTCTCGCCAACCAGGGGTGTATTGAGGTTTGGAAAAAGAGGTAAGCTAACCCAAGGTTCATTGGTCCCTTTGAGATTTTGAGAAGATCGGGAATGTGGCATACAGTTAGCTTTGCCACCATCTTTAGCAGCAGTGCACCAAGTTTTCCATGTATCCATGCTGAGGAGGTATGTTAGAGATCCGGCTCATATGATTAATTAGAGCCAGTGCAATTTCAGCCAGATTTGTCTTATGCAGAGCAGCCTATGGAGATTCTGGATCGGAAGGTGCGGGAATTAAGATTGAAGTCTATTCCCTTTGTGAAGATTTTATGGAGGAACTTCTCACTTGAAGAAGCGACGTGGGAGCTTGAAGAAAGAATGAAGAAGCTCTATCCGTCCTTGTTCGGTTAGTATTCTAACTCAATCTTTGAGGACGAAGATTATTTTAAGGGGAAGAGGATGTAGTGCCCTTGAGATTTTTTCTTGAATTTATATTGCAAATTGTATGTTTATTTCTGCATGTGTTTGAGTGCTGTTCTATATTGAACTTGGCGTCAACATCCTTTAGCGCTAAGTCCTGTTAGCGGCATGATCGTCTGTTGTTTATTCCTTGTCAATGACAGCATATAGTATCGTTTATTATTTCCTGAATTAGTTAATTTTTCGGGCAAGACTGTAGACGACCCCATCGATGGACGTTTACAATGAGGCTGATGACAACTTATATTGACGTTAACCTGACTTGCTTGTTTTTGATATTTCCATTCCAAGGGAGAGAGATTGGTCGTTTTCAAGTGGTTTTAATGCGTAGATCCGAGCGTTTTGGATCCAAGGGTCAAGATTAAGGCTGGCTAATTCATGGGAGGTCTTTATAAGACCAGATTTCACAGATAGAAGGGCCGAGGAAGAGAGAAAGATGGCTGAGGAAAGGGTTTTGCAGTGCTAGTTCGTGCGGTTTGGAGGCTTCTGGACCAAGGAGGATCATCCAACTTCAAGATCTAAAGCTTCTCCAAGTGGGGTAGCAACGTTGTAGGTGGATTTGGAACGGTTGAAGTAAGAGGAAGGAACTGCCTCATGTAATCATAGGGATTGTACCCCCCTCAACACAAACATGAATACCAAATATGATAGCATGGAAAATAGGATGTGATCGCCACCTAGAGAGTTGCCTAATGAGAAGAGAAATGTCTGGGCTAACTGCTCTAGAAAAAGGAGAGAGAACGGGGGTGTACCTTATGTCGCGGTCGTCATGGTTGCCGCGACGGTGCTGATATCGCGTCACCCTTAGCTGACGTGTCTCTTGTCGCGTCACCCTACACCGTCGCGTTCTCTTCTGTGCGGGAGATGATGGATGGGACCTCCTTCCCATCCTCTAGCTGGCCAGAGGATGAGAGCCGCTCGTGGATCTTCGCTTGGGTGCCTGCCAAAACAACGAAAACAAGAAATAAAACCCTGTCAGACTATGTTAAGTGTAGTAGCTATTCTTAAATGGAAGAAAGTTATGGAGCATGGAGGGAACGGACCTGGGGGGTGGTTTTTAAACCCCTTGGGTAGTGGGAAAATGTGGGGAGAAATCATGGAAGAGGAGAAGGAGGAATCCTAACTCATGCATACATGTGTAAAAATGTGGAAAAGAAAGTAAAATCAAAACTAAAAAGATATTGCCCCGTTTGGTGTGATTCCAGTTGGAGGTCGGAGAGGAGGTTGTGCAGATCTCGATATGAGAGAGAAAGTGAAGAATAATCTGCTGTAACTTTTCACACAAGCCACCAATAGACGTGATTCCACTTCGAGGTTGAAGAGGGCTCTGTGGAGAGTAACTTTGATGAAGAAACCTCGAAGAGATCTGGCCTGCTTCGATCTCCACAAGCCGTGCAAGTCCTGCTGGTCCTGGAGGCGATATGAGAGAGAAAGGAGGAGAACGTGAAGTCTAGCTTCTCCTCTGCCTCGGGGATGATGGGACCTCGTGAGCAGAGCCTCCAGGGACCTCTCCTCATAGTGGTAGCCTTCCTCTATCCGTAGAGAGTCCTAGGATGTGTTGAAGAGAGAGATAGAGTCCAATCCCGAGTTAGAGAGAGAGTCCAAATTGTGGGGGTGTTTAAGAGTCTATCTAGAGTTTGGATGGGCTTGGGGGCTCCCTAGGGATGAGGATAGGAGGTTTAAGTCGTAACCCAACTCAAGAGACTTTAGATAGGCTCTAGGATGGAGAGAGAGGCCGAAAATCACGTAAAAATGTGTTTACGTGCATGGCGCTGTCGCGTCAGATCGTGGGGCCGCGTTCTGTCGCGTCCATGCACCAGGCCACGTCACTAGGGCAGTGCGCGTAGGTCCCACGAAAAGAGCCATAACGCTCTCCACAGATATCGGATTGATGTGCCGTTTGTTGCGTTGGATTCTAGACTCCGAGGGCTACAAAATAATAGTATGGTATGCTAAATGTGGATTAGAAATGTGGACGTTATGAGCTCTCAAAGTGAAGGCATGTTCAGAAGATTGGGCAGATTGCATAGTTTTGATATTTCAAGTGGTGTTTGGCCATGGGCTTAAGAATGGGCTTGACATTGAGGGTGAATGGGCTCATGATGGGCCAGAGAAGGACTCCAAAGTGATGATCAATTTGGGACATCAATGATATGAATAAGAAATGTGCTCAACTTATTGGCCGAAAACGGGTGTCTACAGATTGCCCCTCCTTGATGCCGCTTTGCAAGGAGCGTAGCGGAAGGAGACCGAAGTGCAATGAAAGGAAGGAGCGGATGAAGCGGAGTGGACTGAAAAGTGGGCATCAAGGTAAAGGACACCTGTCACAACCAATAAGTGATAGAAATTTTCTGGAAGACTCTAAACTAACCTCAAGGTAGTGCGAGCACGAACGGCTCCTATCTAGAACGACAAAAAGGAAAGCAAAAGAAGAATGATCACCTCTTGATTAGAGGTACCCTAGCCGATTGGCCTGCAGGTTTCATCTTGGAGGACATGTGCGTGCCAGGCGGTCACGATGACTCAAGGCCTGGGAGTGGTTCGCAACCAAGACGGATCAGAGGGATATTTAAGCTGATTTGATGAATGGAGGGAGTAAATTCCAGACAGAAGTCATACTGGCCAACTGGACCAAGTGACTAGTTCAAAGAAGACCTTCAAATTATGAGTGGAATAGGATTTCTTGTTCAAGAAACTTAAGCTTGATGACCATCACCAGGGAAGCAACCTTTGACAAATCATGAGGCATGAAGCTCAAAGTCCTACATGATGCATGCTGGGCTAAAATAAAAAGAATCATCAAATCAATATGCAAAGAAAAGAGAAAATATAAATACTCAGGATAATATTGTTAAGCCAAATAAGAATGGGTCAAGAGACTACCTGCAACCGCATTGTAGGCCTAATCCTATCGTTCCCAGCTTATTTAACTCAACGACCTATCCCGCGATTAGCAATGTGCACCTAGATTATCACTATTTTTGTTGAAGGGGAACTCAAATCCCAGAACACATTGAAACCAGCCGTCCTTGAGATAATATAGTAGCATAAGTACCATATAGTAATGCAAGGAGAACGGATAGGGATACTTACCTCACTTACCTGTGGAGCGCAGAACTCGCCATTTTTTTGGTTTTGCTTTTTCTGATTTTTTTTTTTTTTGTGTAAATGAAGCAATAAACAAAGCACTAAACAAGCTAACAACAAAAGCATAACAACTCAGTCATCCACATGATTGAAACAAGCACTGAAGAACAGCCCTGATTCACACATGGAGAGTCCTCTCATGTAGCCATTCAGATGAAGGAGAATATGTATGGGTCTTGGAAGGACTTGGTGGGATATGAGCTTGAAATTCAAATCATGGTGGACTGAGGAGGAGAGACAGATCGTAAAGATGATGTGAGCAAGACTCAACAAAAGCAATGAAGAAATATGGAGATCCGAGCGACCAATGCTTGGAGCCAATGTACCTGCACACTTAGCATGTATGATTAGATCTGCTCTTTTTTGTTATTTTTAGTTTGAAAACATTTGATTTTTTTTTTTTTTGAAGTTTTGAAATTATTTGATTTTTTTAGATTTTGGCAATATCTGATTTTTTTGGATTTTGGAAAATCTTTTGATTTTTTTAGATTTTGAAAATGACGCCTGAAGCCGACGTTAGCCCTTCCTAAAAAGACACATGAGACGGAAGGCACTCACCCTTGCTACTACAGCACTAAAGCAAGATCAAACTACTGGCAAGGGGTCCTCATTCATTCCCCTTTCATTAAAGACCACCAAAAGGTCGGATGTGCATTAAGAGGTGGCGTCCTGTAGATGGTTGCCCCTAGCTTGCGGTGCCACTACAAAGGCCATACCCGGGAGACGACCTAGCCTTATAGAGGGAAAGAGAAGAAAGTTTTGAGATAAGTCTAGTGCAAGCTTTAAAGGACAAGTTAGGCTTAGCTTCCTTCCACGCATACCTCTTAGAGGTTCAATCTGTTGAGGAGGGACTTTTGGTCACTTATTGTGCATGTTTCTTGTTTGGGCATGCGTACGACCGGGCTCAAGGGCGTCCCGCGGGGAACTGTACTGCCACTCTTGCCATGCCCCTATTCCTTGATTTTCTTTTCATTGTTTCTCTTCTCCCCGCTTTTATTTGGCTTTTTTTTTGCAGGCCTGATTGACCGTCCCTATTTGAGATTTCCTCTCATCAGGTGTGCTTAGGTCGGTCGCCTCGCCTAAATAGTCTTTTTACCTTTACACTTTGACCGGTATAAGAAGAGAATAGCTTTTGCACCTCCTAGGTATGGCCTGAGTAGCAACGGTGTTTGCTAGAGGAGCCGACTAAGGTTGCCATGTGAGAGTGTGATGATCCTTGCTTAAGGTGACCTTTAATGACAGGGGAAAGGATTTCAGACTCTTAGCGCAGAGCAATCTCTAGCCTGAGTGCTGCAGAAGCAAAGCAAACCTAAGACCGACTCGACCACTCTTGCTGTGAACTGAGACAACTCTCTTTGATGTTTGGTGTTTATAGAAATATTTGCATGGTTATTTGGTGCGCAATGCAACCCATTTATTGAAAGAACGACCTGCATTAGTCTTGAACTTTGATTTTGGTTGCTTTTAATTAGCTCATTTGCAGGAAACTGTGAAAAGTAGGGGTCAGCAAGAATTGGAGCCAACTCAACACAAACAAGAGGGAGACATGACGCTACATGAGATGAGGGATAAGAACCCTCAAACAAGAAGAATTTTCAAAGGAGGAAAAATTGTTAGTGAGGACTGAAACCTCTGAAACAGTGAGAGAAAGGGTCGGGACCCCGAATAGGTAGTGAGGGAGGAATCGGTTCGACCCGAGATCAGGAGGGGTTAGAGGAAGGAACTGTAAAATGGAGGGTGGCGGATCTAGAGGATCAGAAGGGAAGTGGAAGGAGGGGAATCAGATGCTCCTGGAGAGTGTGGACCTGACCTATAATTAGGAGGCTCTGGTGGAAGAGGAGAAGGGGAACCCTGAGCACTAGGAAGGAAGTTAGGTGACCCGGTGGATATGGAGAGAGAAACTGGGTACCCCGAGGGTGATCGGGTGGCTTAGGAGGAAGATAAGTGAGGGTCCAAGACCCTAGAGGAGTAGGAGGGGAATAATGCGGCACCAGTCCAGAATTGAGAGATCGGGCGCCTCCTCTGGAACTAGATTGACCAGATGAGTAGCATTGAAAGATCAAGGTCAGAGGATGACATGATAGGGAGATTGACATTTTTCTTGAAGAATTCAATCTTGATCTCAACCTCCTTTGCTTCTTGGCAGATTTCTTCTTGTGACGGCACAGCTTCTTGCTCTCACAGACAGATACGACGGTTTCACCTTGACATGTCTTCTTAAATAGCGGGACCAGGCAGCAGATGGCCTCGCTCTCCTCTGCAGCCACACGGCTCTCTCATCAATTATGGTTGTCATGACTGTCGTGTGTGTACTTGCCCTTTATATTACTTGCATATTCACCTTTATTAACACCCATGGGGGAATGCCATAAATAGGCTCCTTTTGTGAGAGGGTTTCCCTTGACAAGTGGACAGTGCAGACCCATGGGAACTTGATGCACGAACACCATAAGCTTGAGACTTGGCATCTTGGCCTAACAATCTTGCATGAAGACCAACTCCTTGACATTGAAGAGGGGATGCTTCTGGGAGTGTGATGGGTGGCACTAGCACGACCAACTGACTGATAGGCTGAGGCAAATTGCAAAGGACTCTTGGCATAACCTTGAGTGTTCTTGGTGACATAGCAATGTGCCCCTCGTTAGGTTGAAACATGGCAAGAGGGCTTTGGATGCTTCGGGCAGCGTGACTTCTTGCCCCTTGAGTGACAGCTGATTCATGATGGCCTTAGCAGATGCATGAGATAGCACGACATTTGTGAAGAACCCCTTTTCTTGACCAGCCATATGCAATAACTAAGCGAGGAGTGATGATGGCATTAATGGTAGCATTTCCAATAAGCAACGTAATGGCTACTGTCCCCCGCTTTGGATCTGGATGGCACTAGGGCCTGGGAACTCTTTTGACAGTGCTCTTCTGAGGAGATGAAAGCTCATCCTTCCTGAATGCGCCCGAGATAAGGACATAGACCGGCATGCGACTGATGTAGTTGTAAGGGTTGAAACACATGACCAGAACTGGGCTACCTCTCTCAGTCCATCTAGCATAGGGGAAGTAATTTCAAGGCATGCTGCTGGTGATGCACACCCGCTCCATTGGGATGTGGTAATGGGATGTATGGTGGCTATGGCGGGTTCGTCAGATGCGGAGGGCTTAGTGTGAGGTGATGGGATGATGGCAAGAATAGGCTCATGCGGAGAGAGCTCTTCCTCCAACTCAGAGGCTGAAGTAGCCTTACTCTTGGGAGTAGGAAACTCTTGCTCGGGCTCAGAGGTGAGCGGAGCTTGCTCAAGCCTTGGTGTGGCGGTAATGGCTTGCTCAGGTGCAAGTGGTAGTGGGGTGGAGATGATGGTGAGGGGGAAAGATGGAGGGTTGGTAGGAGTGGAGGGATTAGTGGTTTGCGGCATTGGTGGAGATGACTGACAGCGCACCGACACAATGAGTCGAGCTAACAGCTTGTCATCAGGGTGCGATACGGTAGGTGTGGTGGTATAGCCTGAGCAAGGGTTGGTGGAGGGGGTTGTTGAGGTTGTGACGGAGCAGGTGGTGCACTTGGAGGATAAGTGAAGAGGTGCCGTTGACCTTGAACTGGTGAGATGACGACTGCCTTGATGCTTGTGTTGGCTGTCTTCGTTGCGCTGTTGGTTGCTTGGGCGGCTGTTCCGCTGCCTGTGGTGGAGAGGATTGCTGCCCCTGGCCTTGTGCTTTGCTCTTATCTTGACAATGCAGGATGAGCTGTGCATTTCAGCCCAATCTATCTTGTGCTCTAGACTATAGATCACATCCCGAAATTCGCAGCAGTTTGCGACTGTATGCCCCGGATGACGATGATACAGGCAATATTCTGATCGGTCCACTGTCATGTCCCAGCTTGGCTTTTCTGGAGGGAGTTGCAATGCATTGATGGATTCAGGGCTGTGAAGACATCAAAGAGGGATTCCGGCAACGAATGATAATGGGCTCGCTTTGGGCCAAGTGGATGTCGGGATGGATGAGTATTGGATGGTGTGGTGCGGTGGCACGGGCGAGGTGGTTGTTCTTGTGGAAGCGGGTGAGTTGGCTATATGAAGGTGGAGGTGCATGGTGGTTAGTGGAGTGGGTAGGCGTGGGTGGTAGATGGTATCAACTTGGGCATGGGTTGGGACTCCCTCATAAGTGGGCCCTTGAAATGAAGAATTCGGTTGTTGGGCCTCAAACATGATGGCATGGGGGAGTCACAGAGTTGGGTTTTAACAAAGCGAGCACGGTTGTATAATTGTTGCATGGATGTGATATTGTTCATAGCCAGGATGTGGCGGTACATGGGCGTTGCATTAGCAATGATAAGCTTGATTTTCTCCTCTTCTGGGATGTGCATCTGGACATGCGCGGACATCTGACGCCACCGGTCAGCATAAGTTGCGAATTCTTCATCAGGCTTCATCTGCTCAACCACTAGATCGGCCATTGAATACGCGAGCCCGGCCCGGTCTTGATATTGCTGCACGAATCTGGCCTTGACAATTTCATAATCCTGGGCTTCATTGAGAGGCAGGGAATAAAACCACTCCAGAGCGGGCCCGTTTAATGACCGCCTAAAAAGATAAGCCAGTAAGTGGCGATCATGTTGATAGGACACCGACTCATAGAGAAAATCCTTCAGATGGATGTAAGGGTCTCCAGCCCCATTGAATTTGCGATAAACAGGGAGCTGAGAAGGTGGGGGGATCCGCAGACCACAGAAATCAGGAAGAGTATCATTGAAGGAAGGTTTTGGCTTTAACCTGCCTCCGCAGGTCACTGAGCTCTCACTTAATGGATTCGAACTCGGATTGGAAGTCCTGAGCCGAATTGGATAGTGGATAGCGAGGGCCAGTTTGGGAATGAGAGCGGGGTCGAGAGTCAAGGTCCGGGCCAGATTGAGCATAATGGGCCGGCTGTAATGATGTGGGCTGAGCCAAAGGATGTCCCGATCCAGGAGACAATGTGAGATGATCTAAAATGAGCAGATGACGTGGGCCTGTTGGGCCCATCTTGGAGAAGACCGTAAAGCAAAGGTGGACAACAATTCGCAGGCCTGGTCAGGGCCCATTTCAAGCAGGAGGCGCTCCAATTCAGCGGCCTCAATAGAAGAGGATGGTGACGGATTAGGTGGGAATGGGCACTCTCATCGGCCCGATGGGCCCTGGACTGGGCCGAACTTGGAATAGACTCATGAGACAAGAGGTCTACATGAGGAGGAGAGGTTTGAGGATAGGTGAAGTGGAAAGGAGCCATGGAGGATGATAAAATGGGAGAATTAAAAAGAATACACTAAAATACAAAATACAGATACAAACAAAAATACAATTACACAAGAAGGGGACGAGAAAGGAGTTTTCAAGCAACACCCAAGTTGATATGATAAGCGTTGGATTTTAGGGTTATCACTTAGCTTTTAATGGATTGATTTAATTGAATTGCACTCGGCTAAAGAGGAACCCTAATAGGTGTGTACTCAAGTACTCCGGGGTGACTAAGGGGGAACATACAATTCACACGTGGGGGATGGCTCAAACTAGGGGTGCAACGGGTACAACCGCCCAGTGAACCGCACGTGCGTACGGTCACGAGGACTTACGGAGGTCCTCAGAAGGTGGGCCCGAGTCAGCCTACGAGTGCTCGTAGGTGAGAGGGCTCACTCAACCAAGGGGGAACCTGAATACTGGGATGAATAGTGTATGCAAATGGCCTAAGTGCCCAAAATATATGCAAGGGTGAACAATGACCAAGCAGGGTGACCAACAGGGTCTCGGGTATAGTCGTGGCGGCTGGATACACCGCGACCCTATCGCGACAGAGCGGTCTGTCGCGATACGAACAGAGCCCCGAAACAGCAGTCAGTCACAAATACAAGCTAACAGACTAACCAGCATATGATATGAGCATGAAATCACAAGATCAATCTAGCAGAGGTCATGAAGCACCCAGACCGACACATGGATCAAGACATTAACATACAAAGCATACCTGTAATGCGACGCCTGGAGCTGACGCGACCCTGTAGCGTCCCCGCGCACTACTGCGACTAGAGCCGAAAATTACAATGGAAATAAAACGGAAAATCCAAACCCTAACAGGATTCTAAGAGACAGAAACACACGAGCAAGCATGTCAGAGAAACATGATACAGACATGAATGAACTCACAGGATCAGGAGATGTCAAATAAGCAAAGAGGAAACACACACCTGTTATCGCGGTCGTTACAAGCGACGCGATACTATCGCGTCACCGCGATGCACCGTGACACAACAGCGAGCGCCAAAAACGGATAAACAGGGAACATCAAACCAGGGCACCACAAGAGGAAGTAAAGGGAAAACATGGCAAGCAAGCAAACTAGATCTACGAGGGTGGCACTGGAGGTCCTACCGTGATCGCCAGAAGGTGTAATCTTGTACCCCCCCTCAACACAAACATGAATACCAAATATGATAGCATGGAAAATAGGATGTGATCGCCACCTAGAGAGTGCCTAATGAGAAGAGAATGTCTAGGCTAACTGCTCTAGGAAAGGAGAGAGAACGGGGTGTACCTTATGTCGCAGTCGTCATGGTTGCCGCAACGGTGCTGATATCGCGTCACCCTTAGATGACGCGTCTCTTGTCGCGTCACCCTACACCGTCGCGTTCTCTTCTGTGCGGGAGATGATGGATGGGACCTCCTTCCCGTCCTCCAGCCGTCCGGAGGATGAGAGCCGCTCGTGGATCTTCGCTTGGGTGCCTGCCAAAACAACGAAAACAAGAAATAAAACCCTGTCAGACTATGTTAAGTGTAGTAGCTATTCTTAATGGAAGAAAGATATGGAGCATGGAGGGAACGGACCTGGGGGGTGGTTTTTTTAAACCCCTTGGGTAGTGGGAAAACGTGGGGAGGAATATGCATGGGGAGAAATCATGGAAGAGGAGAAGGAGGAATCCTAACTCATGCATACATGTGTAAAAACGTGAAAAGAAGTAAAATCAAAACTAAACGATACTGCCCGTTTGGTGTGATTCCAGTTGGAGGTCGGGAGGAGTTGTCGTGAACAACTTTTATGAAGACATCTTGAAGAAACCGGCCTGGTTTGGGCTGTGGAAGAGATGATAATCCCGCATGTGCAGATCTCGATATGAGAGAGAAGTGAAGATAATCTGCTGTAACTTTTCGCACAAGCCACCAATCGACGTGATTCCACTTCGAAGTTGAAGAGGGCTCTGTGGAGAGTAACATGATGAAGAAACCTCGAAGAGATCTGCCTGCTCGATCTCCACAAGCCGTGCAAGTCCTGCTGGTCCTGGAGGCGATATGAGAGAGAAAGAGGAGAGAGAAAGGAGGAATACGTGAAGTCCAGCTTCTCCTCTGCCTCGGGGATGATGGGACCTCATGAGCAGAGCCTCCAGGGACCTCTCCTCGTAGTGGTAGCCTTCCTCTATCCCCTAGAGAGTCCTAGGATGTGTTGAAGAGAGAGATAGAGTCCAATCCCGAGTTAGAGAGAGAGTCCAAGTTGTGGGGGTGTTTAAGAGTCTATCTAGAGTTTGGATGGGCTTGGGGGCTCCCTAGGGATGAGGATAGGAGGTTTAGGTCGTAACCCAACTCAAAGAGACTTTAGATAGGCTCTAGGATGGAGAGAGAGGCGAAAAATCACGTAAAAACGTGTTTACGTGCATGGCTGTCGCGTTAGATCGTGGGCCGCGTTCTGTCGCGTCCATGCACCAGGCCGCGTCACTTGGGGCAGTGCGCGTAGGTCCCACGAAAAGAGCCATAACTCTCTCCACAGATATTGGATTGATGTGCCATTTGTTGCGTTGGATTCTAGACTCCGAGGGCTAAAAAATGATAGTATGGTATGCCAAATTTTGATTTGAAATGAGGACGTGATGAGCTCTCAAAGTGAAGGCATGTTCAGAAGATTGGGCAGATTGCATAGTTTTGATATTTCAAGTGGTGTTTGGCCATGGGCTTGAGAATGGCTTGACATTGAGGGTGAATGGGCTCATGATGGCCAGAGAAGGACTCCAACGTGATGATCAATTTGGGACATTAATGATATGAATAGAAATGTGCTCAACTTATAGGCCGAAAACGGGTGTCTACACCTCACAGACGAGGCGGGCATCTTCGGGCTTAGATTCGTCCACCAGTAGGAGGAATAGACGCAAGTTGCATGGTGGTTCGGCTTAGGATATGTTATACTATGTAGTTATCATTTTTACATATTTTTAAAGCATGAAATCAACTCGCGGGAAAGGGTAAAAGTCGTGTTATTTCATGTGGTTTTTTCTGAGTTTCTGTGTTAAAGAACTAGACGTCCAGATCGCTTGCCATTTATATATTATAAACGGCGGCATCAACTGCCGTCTACTTCACTTTTACTATAAGTTAACGGTGCTATGTGTCGCCGCTAGTATATGTTAACGGCACTATGTGCCGCCGTCTATTGAGGCTTAACGATGTTATATGTGGCCGTCTACGTTAGTAAACGCCACATATGCTATTGTCAAGTTTATCAGTGCCAAGAGTTTTTAGAAAATCGATTTTAATTGGTTATCCTTGATCCATACTTCTATGAGGTTTCGGCCAGATGTTGAAATGTGTATTTTGTCACTATTACATTATGGACAGGTTGTTGTAATGATGTTTAGACATCATGTACATGTGAATAATTAATTTGTGATCGATAAAAAGAATAAACTGATTGTAAACATGATTCATGTTGGAAAATGATAGTTTGAGACTGTATTACTGCAAGACACACTGCTACTTGTTGCTCTCAATTCCTACATAGAATCATATGATTTTCTCATTGTTGTATAATGATAGCTAGATTAAATGGATGGAAATTAGTTATGAAAAAAATTACAGAGATCAGAAAAATGTAAAATTTTTCATGTGCATAGTATAACCTGATTCTGAATTTTTGTCAAATTTTCAGGATTTTTAGACATCTGTGCATTCTGTTATGAATTTATGAATGGTAAATTGCTTGTAAAATCTAAATAAAAATGAGAATATGTGCATGAATGAATGTGTTGCAATTAGTACCATGATAGGGATCTGTCATATAGTAAAATAAAATTGCAGAACTGAAAAAGACATATTGTAGGTCATTGCATTGACGTATGTTAGAATGCATGAAGTGTAAATTAAATGATATCATACATGTTAGTGCATGCATTGAATGAAGTGCCAAAAAGACATTGCTATTTTAGAGATTCCTACAAGGAACTACACCGTAGATGCCCCTATTGTAATGGTTCACCTATATGAAAATGACTTATTGAATCCGTGGGCAACCGATTGAAATCCTGGAGGTAGACAAGTTCTACTGGCTAAAGTGGTAAGGGCTTTCCCCGGTTTTGCGCAAATTCCATGACTTCATCACTATTTTGCCTAGGTGATAAGTGAATGTTATATGACTACTGATCTCTATTATAGTGTGGGCTATGTCTTGGCAATTAAATGAAAGTGACGCATGCTACATGTTTAAAAGTCTACATGTCTAAATTCCTACATGCTACATGCCTACATGATAAAAGTCTACATGAAAAGTGTTACATGATTATATGTTACATGATCTACATGCTATTGTTTTACATGTTACATGACATTTGTTATATGAAAGAATGGCTACATGTTTAAATGATTAATTGCTACATGAAAACTAGTTTACATGTTGCATGATAATAAACATATACCATGAGAATTTGATTATATGCAATGCATAGGAACATGTTAGTTCATTTGTTAGAATATAAGATGAAAATTATATGTATTACATAAACATTTTTAATTCCATGATAATTTGAATTGCTATGTAATAATGAATGCCAATTGACTTAGAACAATGTTAGTAGGAGAACTATATGATACCAATGATGTGAATGATAATATGCTACCATGTTTTAAACCTATGATATTCATAATATCTTGAACTGTCTTTCATGTGATTTGCTGAGTCTTGTAGACTCATACTTGCTTAACATTTCAGGAGAGCCAGAGAATACTCAGGAGTTAGTGCACACTGACTCGGAGCGAGAGGACGTGGAGGCTTAGTTTTGTTTGAGAGTTTTGGAGTGACCATTATGTATGTGAGGGAAATAATGTACTTTATGTTACGCACTTGAACTTATGGGTTGTAATAATGTGGACTATAGTTATCTCTCTTTTATGCATTAGACTTTACATTTGAATAAAATGTTGATTTCAAGTGTTTGATTCCATATTCTGTTGCTTATTATTGGAATTGAATTGTCATTTGTGTATATCTCAACCTGTATCGTTAAATGTTGGATTTATTCCACTGTAATACCTCTACTAGATCCAATGTGAGTTGGTATAACTGTACTAGGTCTAAGGGGGGTGTTACAAGCAGCCCATGAGTGGTGGAGAGTTCAGCGGCAGACTCACTTCCTGGGGTAGTGTTTGGATCAGATAACTTGATAGCAGTTTTTGAAGATCATTCACGGCGAGTACTTCCCCGACTACGCTCGACGTAAGAGGCGAGACTAGTTCCACGAGTTGGTGTAGGGCGATCTCTCAAGTACTCAGTTCCACCAGAGGTTCGTTCGGTTGTTCAGGCATGTTCCTCATGTAGCAGGCAGTGAGCAGACTTGTGCAGAGTGCTTCTGAGGCCAGATTTGAGGTCGGGCGTGACCACTCACATGTGTACCACCTTAGGTGAGGCTGTGGCTAAGGCCACTGCCTTGGAGAGAGAGACCTGGCAGCCCCAGCAGCAGCAGCAACAGCAGGAGGAGTTTCTTCGAGGTCCTCACTGTACCAGCACCCTGCAGGTAGTCGTGGCAGTGCGACTTCTTCTTCCTCGGGCTCATGCAGTTCAAGTAGTTTAGGATTGCGCTCGAGATTCAAGGAGATGACCACACGTGGTAGTGGTCGGGGAACCAACAGAAGCGCTAGTCGAGGTTTGCGGAGCAGTCAATTCAGCAGGGAGTTGAGCAGGGCAGACATGAGGCAGTTTCCTACACTTGTGGTTTTCCGGGCCACTTTAGGAGGGATTGCCCGATGGGTGAAGTCCAGCAGCCGCAGTAGCCAGTGCAGTACGCGTAGCAGCTACTAGTACCAGTTCCCTTCTCAATAGTAGACACCTCGTCAGCAGCAGCAGGGGCAGTACCATTTGTAGCCTCAGCAGCATTAGCAACCTCAACAGTTCCAGCCGTATCAGCAGCAGCAGCAGTTCCCTCAGCACCAGTAGCCGTCGCGGCAGCAGCAGCTCGAACAGCGGGGGCGTGGTCGTGGCTGTGTGATGGCTATTACTAGGGAGTAGGCGAAGGCATTGAACCTGGTTATAGGTACCTTGCCTATCCTTGGTAGAGCTGCTCGTGTTTTGGTTGACCCCGATGCTTCTCTCTGTTTTGCTTCCGAGGAGTTTTACGAGTCTATGGTTCGTCACACCCCTGAGAGGCAGTGTGATGTGATGGTCGATCTCCCGTCCAGTGATTACATGCGTTCCTTTGGTTACCTAGAGGGCGTCACAGTTGAGGTTGAGGGACACCAATTTTCGGCCAGGTTGTACGTGTTGCAGCTTCGTGATTTTGACATCATCTTGGGCATTGTTGGATCAAAATGACACTAATGATGTCCTAGAGGGGGGGTGAAAAGGACTACTTGTGCTTTTAAAATTTTATCTGAAATTAAACAGCACTAAATAAATCTGTTAGTATTTAGGTCTTCCCTACACAGAGGAGAACAGCAGGAACAATCCTCCTGCAGAAATTACACAGAAAGGGAATGTAAAGATTCTTGTGTGTTTGCCTCAGGAATGAGTAAACACACCTAATTTAGATAGGATAAAAGATAAGATTTGCAACTCAAATCCTTTCTGAACAAGCAGGGTGGATAGAAAAAATATCTGAGTACAATTGCCACCCAAAAAAAAACAAAACTTTTGTGAGAATGGGAGAGCTTCGAGAGTTTTTCTGAAAGTGAAGCTCTCAATCTTGTAGTTTGGAAAAAGGCTTGGGAGATCTCTTGATAGTAGAAGACTGAGGGAGTTGACGAGAATGCACGCACAGCTCTTAGTATTCAGTCTCTGAATTCTCTATTGTCTTCTTTCAAACTCTGCCTTCTTTTATAATCTTCAAAAAGAATGTTGCTGTTTGAAAAATGGTTGTTAGAGATCTGGCCATTTAAGAAGAGACTTTGGATCCTTTGGATGCATGCAGAGTTTGTTATCCATAGGTCCTTCTGTCTTTGCTTCATTCCAATGTTTCTTGGATGAGGTTTGCAGCTTCACAGCTAAGAGGTCAACTTCCAATTAAATAGACTGTGAAAGCTCCATGCTGAAAACATGCTTCATTAAATATCCTGCAGTAAAGACATGACAAAAAGGACAGGGTACCTCCATACATTCTGAGGTAGGTAAGTCATAGACAAATAAAAAGTATGGAAACCTCGGACAGATAGCCTTTCATACTAATAAAAGATGGACAGAAAGTTTGCAAACAAAGGTATGACAAATTCTGATAGTGGTAGGTGAGCCTCTATCAGATGCCATGCGCCTGAAAATAATAAATGCAACATATCCTCTATATTGGAAGAAAATTTGGACTACTGTCATGAAGCAAGAGATCAATTTGAACAGATGTATTCAAATATATTCATTTGACAATTTTAGAAGTATATTTTAAGTATAATATGTCTTATCATGTCAGGAAATATTAGACAGAGAAAATATTCAGTCCATGTAGATTTTAGTGGAAATCATATCAAGGAAGATAAAATGATATGCAATCAAAATTTCATAAGATGATAAAATAGTATCTTCATAGAAAAAATACAAGTACAGGACTTGTCAGTGAAGTCGAATTCAGAAGATAGTGCAATTCGACTCTAGGAGTCAAAGATAGAAACATAAGAAATAGGCTAATTCGACATCATCAGAAGTTGCTTTGAGATAATATCATTCGACTTTGCAAGTCGGATAGAAGAGTATTTGTAAGTCATAATTCGACTTCCATGGAGTTAGACAGGAGCAGACAAGGGATTCGACTTTAGAAGTCGGATATAGAAAATTTTGAATTCAGAGAGTTGGAGTCCAAAATGATGTATCCGACTGTAGGAAGTCGGATTTAATAGTCAGATAGACTGGACTTAGAAAATTTTAGAGATGATCTAGTGTAGAACTTTTCGATTCTAAAGGAGTCGGAGTCGACAGTCGGATTGTGATCTGTGGACTTAGACAATTTTCGAGATAGAGTTTGTCCAAACTACTTTTTGTGATATGTATATTTAATTTGTAGAAAGTCTTTTAAAGGATTTGTCATAGCAAAAACACATGGTTATAATAATTTAAAATCTTAAATTATTTTCTTAGGGGTATTGCTCATCAATTCTCCCCCTTTTTGTTAATGACAAAAACTTTAAATAGACAATGAAAAACAAATTATAGATTCAAGAATATGAACTCCTGGAGAGTTTTAGTGATTTGTTTCTTACTTCTTTCTCCCCCTTTGTGACATTAACATAAAAGGTAAAATAGTAAAAGAGAAAGAAAGAGATATATTAACAACACACAAAAAAGAGAAATCAACATAGATTGTATTCAGAGATTTAAAAATGCAGATACAGGGTAGTGTTTAATATTTGGATAAAGAGCTTGGTAAATACAATGAACAGGGGATCTGATCCAGGTAAGGCTGGAGAAGGTCCCACAACTTCTTCTCATTTTCAGGGAAGAAGTTCTCAAAAAGACCTATATAAATTTTATAGTTGGGACCTATAGAAGCGAGTTTCCTATGAGATTTAATGTGGCACTTGTGGTACCAAGCAAGCTTTGTGAAATAGTGATTCTGGCACAAAAGATTCTTGAGAGGAACAAATTTCCTAGAGGCTGCTAGATAGAGAAAGTCATGCACTGTAATGTTCCAATGCAAGCCTTGAGAGATAGCTACTTCCTTAGCTTGATAGTAAACCAAGTACCTTTGCTTCCACTTATGAGCAATTGTTTTCCAAGGTCTTGATATCCTTTGCTTAGATACTCAGAGACAGAAATCTTCAGCTTCTCACAATCTGCATGATCCTCAGGGTAAGCTGTTGCCCATTGATCTTCTGTGAATCGCTCAGTCTCGGCAAGACAAAGCTAGAAATCAATCAATTGATGGGAATTCTTTGGAGCTTGCATAAGCACAAATCTATGGAGAGACAGTCTCAATTGGTATTTAATTCTAAATCTGGTGGCTATCTGGATGTGCCTGTTGAAGACTGCTTGAGCAAAGTCTTTCCTGGCAGAAATGGCACCAACCAAGGATGGAAGCAAACCAGATGGAAGTCCAACTATCATGGAGGGAGAAATTTGTCTCTGACCTCTGATAAGCATTTCCCATTAGCCTTTACTGACATCAGGCAACCCCAATTTGAATCTGGAAAAATTGAATTCTTTCATCCTGGTGAACTTGGCCTGAGAGTCTCTAAGAAGGGGGCCGAACAAGTCAAAGAACCTAAGATTTAGGTGGAGATAAACATCCATAAATTGGTTCCTCGACTGGGTTTGCTGGTACTTGGTGGCTTCTCCAAGATAGATTTCAAGAAATTCTTTGGATTTAAGAGTATGGCATTTTTGGGAAATCACCTGGAGATTAGACAGAACTACTTGAGTGGAATGGATGAGAGTAGGAAGCCAGTCTTCAAACATGAGACCTGGCATTTCATGAACTTCAAGGAATGCCTTAATGGATAAAAATTCTCTGAATAGGTTCATACAATGTTCAGAGTTATAGATGAAGGCATACCATGTCACGCCCCTCCAATTTAGCAGCAGAATAAATCGGAGGGAAACATGAGCAACGAGTATGGTAATGTAAATTGCGCATACAAACGTAAATATCAGAGCATCTGATGAACAATAATTGAAATAAACTCTTGATTTCATTATAAAATCACTAAGACCATTACAACCACTAATTCGGAGCCAATACATAGAACTCAATGACATCATTACATTGAAAAGAAATCTAAAGCAATAACTATTAGACTTCATAGTACTAGGGCAACTTCATCAACTGACTCCAGGTCGCTCATCACTTTGGTCCCGTCCCATTGGTGTGTCTGACGTCATTGTCTGACTTACCTGAGACACAATAACAAGTAACAAAGGGTGAGCGATAACGCCCAGTAGGACTTAAATCTCAATAGTCAAGCAGGCTTTAAATAATTAATATTTTAAATGTCAAAGTAACTAATGATAGAAAGAGTCATGTAAAGTCGAGAAAGTAATAGCATAAGTAACATGGTTCAAATAGCAGACGAATGAAGTATAACACGATGATTAAAGTCAAGTCACCATAGAAACGATAACAATAATAGGAAGTAACATCACTGTCAAGAAATAGCAAGCGACATGTATAGCAAGGAAAGAGATAGTAGATGGTCATGTAAAGAGTAAATTGCACATTGATTGATTTTCATCAATCGAGATAGTATAGCACTTTTGATTAACTTTCGTCAATCGAGATAGTAATGGCACTTTGGTTATCCATAGATAGCCGAGAGAGAACATAGCACTTTTATTGTCAATAAACAACGAGAGAGTATAGCACTGTGAATGCGATTTAGTCAGGATAGAATGCAATAACTCAAGATAGCAAGTATCAAGTAGAGCAAGGAGAGAGTACGATAGTAGTCGCTCAATAATAAGATAGTAATAGTTCAGTAATAGTCAATGATGGTGCAGGAATAGTGCAATACGTCTGAACTAACAGACCAACAGTAACAGTATAACAGTCAGATGTGTAGCTAATTCAGAACAGTCAGTCAGAACCAGTGCAAATGCAGATACTGTCATTAGCCCCTGCATATATTTTCGGGTGGCTCTCTGCCCCCAGGACTAGAATGGAGCCCCTCGGACATTCTTCGTGCCCTCAACAGTATGCATTCAAGTCAGTATAGTCACAAGACCCATTTTAGCGCTAGACAGTCAGGAACAGTACAAAGCAGTAGGAGCCACACAGCTCAAACGGTACCAAGAGAGTACTAGATGAATAGACGAGATAGATGAGATAGTATAGTGAACATGAATAGATGAGAGCATAGAGGCAGTAGACGAGACAAGGACGTATTCGTAAGACAACGTTAAACAAGCGATAAAAAAAGTTGCACAACACGTGTGATCCATGTAGGCAGTCTTGTGAAATTCACTACCCTTCCACGGGCCATGTTATGCACAGGTCTAGAGGTCCGACATGATTCAAGATAAGAGAGAACTTCTAATAGCCATTTGGATCATGTTGATCCCTAAAGGGTATCAAGGGTATTAGGGTACAACCAGCTCGACGACCATGTAAGAACCCATGGACAGAGGAATCTTACAGAGGCCTTGAATAAGGATTCACTAGTCTGGCAGAAGGAGTATCCGATGGAGAGTTCGTCCAAGTCAAGAGAAACGTGTGTAGAGAAACAAGTGCTCGACGTTCTAGAGGAATTCTAGAATTGTGGAGCGTCGGTAACGATGTTCCAAAACATCGCGAGAAAATGTAGACAAGTATATTTAAAATAGGGCAATCTAATTACATGATTGACATAATTACCAGATGTATTATGAGATATTTTCATGCCAAGTTAAGCCATATTTGGATGGTTCAAGTGTGTGCATGTGTAAGAGAGATTATAGATAGAAAAAAAGGTCATGTGCATGTATTTAAATCACTTGATATACATTCCATTTATAACAGGTGAACTTACTGCGTGTATGATGGTTAACAAAGGGTATGAACACTGTAGAAAGTGATAGCATCAAAATTTATGGGTTTTCAAGAAAAAGTCCTAGATCGCGATGTACCCTTTTAAGGGTCGCGATGGGGTCAGAACAGATCGCGAAAGAGGGTTACACAGAAAGCGATAGGTCGTTCAGGACAGGTTCACAGATCGCGACGGTAGCGCCTGTCGCATTCATAACACGACAGGTATTGCTGTCGCAATAAAACCTTAGAACGCGGCCTATCGGGCCGTCGCTTTCGCAGGGTTTGCGCCTGAGTCCGACAGGGAAAAGGGCAGGGCATTGGATTACGGGCAAGATTGCCTTATTTGACACAGGGTGCTTCAAAAAATCATAACTAATTGCACAAGCGGTGAAAAATCACGAAACTAGTTCCGAACGAATCTGAATATGTAGTAGTATTCACAGTAATTAGGAATCGAATAGTAGACATGGTCTTGACATGAATCAAATAGGTTTATTTACAAGGTTCATGATACAGTATACAGTGGAGATCCATGAATTAATTCGCAAGGTAGGACAGATGAAAATTAGGGCTTTCATGGGCGAAAGATTCCTAACAATCATCAGTATCTCCAATAAAAATTTCAAGGCATGGGATAGAGTATTCAAGGAGATATAAATTAAACATGAAGGTTCAGGGTTATGGGGTTTGTAGCGATTCAAAAATCGAGATCAAAAGATTGAGTGAACGAAAAATTATGAAACGAAAGGTGTTTTTGTAGCAACCTTGATTTTTAAAATCAAGGAATTTTTTTTAATTTAAATAAATTAGATAAATTGATTTAATTGAATAAAAGAAGAATAAATAGAATTTAATTGAAATAAAAAGAATTTATCTAATATCCTTTAAGCTAAATTAGTAGTAGGTTAAATTAATGGTCCAAAACAAATAGATTGGGCTCAATTAGGGATAGCCCATCATGAGATGGGTGTTAATTAAGCCAAATTCGGAATAATAATTAGTAGTAATTAGTAAATGGATTAAATAAGTATTAAATGAGTTGTATATATCCAAAAGAGAGTTCTAAACCTACCCTAACTCTCTACCCACGAATTTGGATATGTTCTCAACCTTAATTAGAAGATAAAGAAGGGAAAGTGGAGGATAAAGATGGAAATTCGGAGTTTAATGGGAAAGAAGAAGTTTTAGGCATGTTAGGACTCTATTTACCATCAAAACACCCTAATCTCATCCCTACCCAAACCCAAACCGTGGCTGGAGCTCTGGAGATGAAGGGAGAGGCTGGAGACCGTGGGAGCTTGAGAAGGAAGCTTGGACAAAGGAGTTTTCATCTTATTTTCATCTCCAAACTAGGGTTCCTTTTTGCTTCAACAAAAGGTAGGCAATCTCTCAAGCCAAATCCGTGTAAAGATTACCCTAGGAAGATTTCATGTTCCCGAGCAAAAACCTTCTAGTTTCGCTCGATTTCGATCTCCCATGAGGGAGAATAAATTCTTTGAATCTCTGTCAGTTCCATGTACCCAACTCTTCATGTTTACTCTTAAACCTCGACCATACATAAGCCCATGCCATGAGAAAATTCTCATAAATACTACATCATGTTAGCCTTCAAACACCTCTAGATTGCCTAATTTTCATCATGTATTCATCTCTAATTAATTCGTTGAACCTTAATTGTGCATGTTTAGGTCACCAAAATGTAACTTGATCAAAGCATGCCTAAACCTTGTTTATTCTCAAATTAATTGTGCATGTTGATAGATCTATATATCTACTTTCTTTTAAAACTAGTTTCGTGATTTTTGGATCACCGTGCGATTTTTATGGAATTTAGAATGACAAGTTATCAAAGAGGATGCACCCTGGAAAAAGGGGAAAAGGGGCGACCCTACCTGATATCGCGTCGGCACGACCCGCCGCGATATCAAGGGGTCGCGCCGGGCTGTGGCATCACGTCAAAGACCGCCCGGTCCACCTGACGCGCCCGACCGCCCCGTCGCGATCTGAACCGCGACGGGTAGGCCCGCCGCGATTTAAAGAATTCTGCCAGAACTATAAATTGTGCTTATCCCTCTGCTGTTTAGGCTATATACCCCTTATCTAGCCATGATTAAACCATGTTATAGATAGTTCGACTTGGTAAATTAATAAATGGTAATAATGATATAAATTTAATTATTTGAAGGACATTTGCATGATTTATCATCATCTCATGATTTCTTTACACTTACACACACATAACATTATTATTTGCCATTTCACCCTACTAATTTATGCAATAATGTATCTGGTAAATTAGCAAACTAAATGACTAAATTTCCCTTATTTAATTAAATACAATTGTCTTCATTTTATACGCGCATTTTTAATATCGTATCGTTTTCCCTCGACTTCGAGCACTCGAGGCACGACGGACCAGTTTTCTATACACTTTCTCTTGACTTGGACCACCTATCCATCGGGAATACTCTCGACCGGGCCAAGGACTCCTTGTCAAGGCCTCTGTAAGTCTTCTTAGCTTCGGCGCACGTCCTTAGCCGACGAGCTGGTTGTACCCTAAATCCCGTTACACCTTAGGGATCAGTACGATCCATGGCCTCAGTGTGTAATCTCCTTATCTTGTGATCACGCCGGACCATCTAGCCTATGTACACAGCACGGCTAGTAGGCAGTGATGATTTCTATCAGATTGCCGGTACCCGACCCGGTGCCGCGCAACTGTTACAATCGGTGTTAACGATGTTTTACGATATTGTCCCTATCTCATCTACTATCTATATCCTCTCATCTGTTCATGTTCTCTCTACACTCTCGTCTATCTCGTCTACTACTCTCATCTATTTCTTGGTACTCTATTAGCCATTCATGTGATTGTCAAGATAAAGAAATGACTAATGCCAGTGCAATGGGGCCCTATCAAGTCCTGGGAGGAGCGCCCAAAAAGTGATAGTGCCCATGGGAGTTAAAATGATCAAGGATGTGTTACGGCATGCATTCAGTGCCAGCTTACTATCTAGATTAATCTATGACAATCAAAGTGCTATCTATACAAGTGCAATCGTTATCTTTACTAGTGCACTGTTGTGCAATTTACATATTATATCGTTATATGGCCATTCTATTATCGTTCTCGTTATGCTATTTTCCCTGTACCAAATACTACTATTCTCTCGTTATCATTGCTTGATCTACATGACTCTTCTCTCTAGTTAACCTGCCATTAAGACATTAATTATTTAAACCATGCTTGTGTTCATGAGATATTAAGTCCTACTGGGCATTATTCGCTCATCCCGCGTTTTATTTAATGTGTTTCATGTGAGTTTGATGATGACCACACTCATGAGGACGGGACTAAGGATGACGTTCAGGAGTGACCCTTATCAGCTGCCATTGCTTTAGTAGTTAGTTAGTATAGAATGAGTCAGTTAGTCCATATGTATTAGTTTGGATTTTCGATAAATTACTCTGGGCCCTAGTTTTGGCCCTGATACGTTGATGTAATAGTTAGTTCACGAAGTTGATGAGATATTAGTAGTTGTAATGAAGTATGGTGGATTATTAATGAAATTTAGAGTTCATTTAGTATTGTTCCATTTGTGCAATGGTTTGTATTTATTTTCTCACTCTGTACTATTTAATAACTGTAATTTCGCTCTGATATTCCGCGTCGAGGCGTTACAGGTTTGTTCCTGATGCATGGAACAATCTACAAACAAATTTAATTAGATTTTGCTTGTGAGAATGCCTACCTTGACTCGATTTCCTCTTCTAGGGCTTGAACATGAAGAACTCGGGTAGAATCTTTGAGAGATCCTCTCCCCATGAATTCTCCTCCTCCATGGCCTCTCCTGCAGGTCCAGCAATCCTTGGCAAAGAGCTAGGGTGGCCATGGAGCTTTAAGAGGGTATTTAAGCTCCCTAGATTTCTAATTCCTGATAGGACTCAAACTCCTATTTAATTCCGAGATTTCCTATTTAATTCCACCCTTTCCATGCTTGCCAACTCCAATTTAGGTTGGGTTGGGATCCAAATCCGTGGCTAACCCATTATGGTAGGTTTAGGAATCCAATTCCAACACAAACTACTTCTTTTAATATTTTAATACCCCTTTTCTTTTTAGGTAATATTTAAGTTACGAATTTTGGGTATTTTCCTATTATTCTTCTTTTAAAAGTCCTTATTTTGGCCCAATAAATTTTATATGGTCCATTAACAAAGCCCATTATTTATTGGAATTTATCTTAGGAGAATTCTCATTTTAATTAGGAAATAATAGAGTTTCAGAATTATTATATTTTTCTTTATGGGTAATCATTTCATGATGTTGGAAGTCTTTTCGACATGTTCGTTTAATTTATGGACATGTTATCTTTCTGTATTAACGGTTTTCCGACTTAGTTTCCTAATTTGGATAATTAGTCACATTGTGACGTACACTTGGCCAATCGGATTTTTCGTTGCTTGAATTTCTTAGTAGAACACTTAGGAATAATGTCTGGGGTTGATTTATAATTTTAAAGAAATTTTCTGATGTATTCTTGCACATACGATAGTGGTACGTATATTTCTATTATTTCGATTTTAAAGAAATTATTATTTCAAAATTTTTAGTATTAAATTTTTCGGGTTGCTACACCCTCCCCCACATAAAAAGAATTTGGTCCCCAAATTCATATGATGTGATACGACTACCAATTTATTCTAAATACTTCAATCCATCACCTCCCCCACTTAGGGCTTTGCTATCGTGAAAATAATATGAAATTAAACTAAGGGTTTAGCGATGATACCTTGTCCACCTTCATTGGCATGATTTATATCCACAAGGGCTTGTAATCGTTCTTGGCTTGGAGTTTGGTTCTTCTTTGGTTGGACAATCGATGACTCGATGTTGTTGACTTCCACATTGCAAGCATCTGCCCAATCTCTTCCAATAGTTATCAACCTGATGCCCTGGCTTTTCACAAATTCACAGACATCCTTCCGCTTCAATTTCACTTTCATTCTCTTGCTATCTACTGTTTTTCTCCCTTTATTACCATTGGAATGTGTAGCATGTTCCCTTTTCAACGCCTTCTTCTTATGGATCTTTTCAAGAAGTTCCATGGTGTCCTCTACTAATTGAGCTCTCAATACCATGACTGAATATACTTCAATGTATAGTGGAACCAGCTTTTCCCAGTACACAGGTCTTAACCCTTCTAAGAACCTCTTTGCCTTCATCTGTTCCGTACTCACCAAATGTGGTGCATACTGTGCTAGTCTTTCAAATTGTGCTTCATATTCTGCTACAGACATCATTCGTTGTTTTAAATTGGCGAATTCATTTGCCGTCTTCTCACGAGTCCTCTTGGAAAAATATTTGGTGTTGAAGAGTTCTAATAATTAATCCCACTCTATGTTGTTGTTGGGAAATTGTCGACTGGGAGCTTCCCAACAAGCTCTAGCATCGCGGTCCAACTAGAAGGTTACCAGAAGGACTTTCCCCTGTTCTGTACATTGCATAACTCTAAAGATTCGTTCCATCGCCTTCACCCAATTTTCAGCTTCATCGGGATCCAGAGTTCAATTAAACCTAGGGGATTTATTCGTTGAAAGTTCCCATATAAGTCTCCAGCCCCATTTCTTGCTCCTGCTTGAATCACGTTGTTAAGGGCTTGAGTTAACCCCTGTACGGTCTGTTGTAATTCGTGCATTTGTCCATGCTCGTCAGCTATATCCTCTACTCTCCTGCGAGCAATAAAGTTTAATTTATTACTTTTTAGACTTTAGATGCTAAAGTATTACTAAGTTGTTACATAGAAATATATTTAGGTCTTAACAATGGTTCTACCCAATTCTCACATAGGTATGGTGGTTGACTTAGACACGTGTCATGGCAGTTCACCTAGAACATCCCTAGACTTAAAATATCCTAATAAGGACATCTTAGGCTCTGATACCAACTGTCACGGCCCTCAAATTTAGCAGCGGAATAAATCGGAGGGAAACGTGAGCAACAAGTATGGTAACGTAAATTGCGCATAAAGACGCAAATATCAGAGCATCTAATGAACAATAATTGAAATAAACTCTTGATTTCATTATAAAATCACTAAGACCATTACAACCACTAATTCGGAGCCAATACATAGGGCTCAATGACATCATTACATTGAAAAGAAATCTAAAGCAATAACTATTAGACTCCATAGTACTAGGGCAACTTCATCAACTGACTCCAGGTCGTTCATCACTCTGGTCCCGTCCCATTGGTGTGTGTGATGTCATTGTCTAACTTACCTGAGACACAATAACAAATAACGAATGGTGAGCGATAACGTCCAGTAGGACTTAAATCTCAATTGTCAAGTAGGCTTTAAATAATTACTATTTTAAATGGCAAAGTAACTAATGATAGAAAGAGTCATGTAAAGTCGAGAAAGTAATAGCACAAGTAACATAGTTCAAATAGCAGACAAATGAAGTATAGCACGATGATTAAAGTCAAGTCATGATAGAAACGATAACAACAATAGCAAGTAACATCATTGTCAAGAAATAGCAAGCGACATGTATAGCAAGGAAAGAGATAGTAGATGGTCATGTAAAGAGTAAATTGCACTTTGATTGATTTTCATCAATCGAGATAGTATAGCACTTTTAATTAACTTTCGTCAATCGATATAGTAATGGCACCTTGGTTATCCGTAGATAGCCGAGAGAGAACATAGCACTTTTATTGTCAATAGACAACGAGAGAGTATAGCACTGTGAATGCGATTTAGTCAGGATAGAACGCAATAACTCAAGATAGTAAGTATCATGTACAGCAATGAGAGAGTACGATAGTAGTCGCTCAATAATAGGACAGTAACAATTCAGTAACAGTCAATGATGGCGCAGTAATAGTGTAGTACGTCTGAACTAACAGACCAACAGTAATAGTATAACAGTCAGATGTCTAGCTAATTCAGAACAGTCAGTTAGAACCGATGCAAATGCAGACACCATCATTAGCCCCTACAGGTATTTTCGGGTGGCTCTCTGCCCCCAGAACTAGATTGGGGCCCCTCGGACACTCTCTGTGCCCTCAGCAGTATGCATTCAAGTCAGTAGAGTCACAAGCGCCATTTTAGCGTTAGACAGTCATGAACAATACAAAGTAGTAGGAGCCACACAGCTCAAAGGGTACCAAGAGAGTACTAGATGAATAGATGAGATAGACGAGATAGTAGAGTGAACATGAATAGACGAGAGCATAGAGACAGTAGACGAGACATGGACATATTCGTAAGACAATGTTAAACAAGCGATAATAACAGTTGCACAACATGTGTGATCCGTGTAGGCAGTAAGGTGGAATTCACTACCCTTCCACTGGCCATGTTATGCACAGGTCCAGAGATCCGGCGTGATTCAAGATAAGAGAGAACTTCTAATATCCGTTTGGATCATGTTGATCCCTAAAGAGTATCAAAGGTATTAGGGTACAATCAGCTCGACGACCATGTGGGAACCCATGGATAGAGGAGTCTTACGGAGGCCTTGAACAAGGATTCACTAGTCCGGTAGAAGAAGTATCCGACGGAGAGTTCGTCCAAGTCAAGAGAAACGTGTGTAGAGAAACAAGTGCTCGACGTTCTAGAGGAATTCTAAAATAGTGGAGCATCGGTAATGATGTTCCAAACAATCGCGAGAAAATGTAGACAAGTATATTTAAAATAGGGCAATGTAATTACATGATTGACATAATTACCAGATGTATTATGAGATATTTTCATGCCAAGTTAAGCCATATTTGGATGGTTCAAGTGTGTGCATGTGTAAGAGAGATTATAGATAGAAAAAAGGTCATGTGCATGTATTTAAATCACTTGATATACATTCCATTTATAACAGGTGAACTTACTGCGTGTATGATGGTTAACAAAGGGTATGAACACTGTAGAAAGTGAAAGCATCAAAATTTATGGGTTTTCAAGAAAAAGTCCCAGATGGCGACGTACCCTTGTAAGGGTCGCGACGGGGTCAGAACACATCGCGATGGAGGGTTACACAAAAAGCAACAGGTCATTCAGGACAGGTTCACAGATCGCGGCGTAGTGCCTGTCGCGTTCAGAACGTGACAGGTATTGCTGTCGCGACAAGACCTTAGAATGCGGCCTATCAGACCGTCTCTTTCATAGGGTCTGCACTTGAGTCCGACAGGGAAAAGAGCAGAGCATTGGATTATGGGCCAGATTGTCTTGTTTGACACAGGGTGCTTCGAAAATTCATAAGTAATTGCACAAGCGATGAAAAATCACGAAACTAGTTCCAAACGAATCTAGACATGCAGTAGTATTCACAATAATTAGGAATTGAATAGTAGACATTGTCCTGACATGAATCAAATAGGTTTATTTTCAAGGTGCATGGTACAGTACATAGTGGAGATCCACGAGTTAATTCTCAAGGTAGGATGGATGAAAATTAGGGCTTTCAGGGGCGAAAGATTCCTAACAATCATCAGTATCTCCAATAAAACTTTTGAGGCATGGGATAGAGTATTCAAGGATATATAAATTAAACATGAAGGTTCGGGGTTATGGGGTTTGCAGCAATTCAAAAATCGAGATCAAAAGATTGAGTGAACGAAAAATTATGAAACAAAAGGGGTTTTGTTCCTGATGCATGGAACAATCTACAGACAAATTTAATTAGATTTTTCTTGTGAGAATGCCTACCTTGACTCGATTTTCTCTTCCAGGGCTAGAATATGAAGAACTCGGGTAGAAGCTTTGAGAGATCCTCTCCCCACGAATTCTCCTCCTCCTTGGTCTCTCCTCTAATTCCTGCAATCCTTGGCAATGAGCTAGGGCCAGCCATGGAGGTTTAAGAGGGTATTTAAGCTCCCTAGATTCTAATTCCTAATAGGACTCTAACTCCTATTTAATTCAGAGATTTCCTATTTAATTCCACCCTTTCCATGCTTGCCAACTCCAATTTGGGTTGGGTTGGGATCCAAATCTGTGGCTAACCCATTATGGTAGGTTTAGGAATTCAATTCCAACACAAACTACTTCTTTTAATACTTTAATACCCCTTTTCTATTTAGGTAATATTTAAGTTACGAATTTAGGTTATTTTCCTATTATTCTTCTATTAAAAGTCCTTATTTTGGCCCAATAAATTTTATATGGTCCATTTAACAAAGCCCATTATTTATTGGAATTTTTCTTAGGAGAATTCTCTATTTTAAATAGGGAAATAATAGAGTTTCAGAATTTATTATATTTTTCTTACTTGAATTTATTCATGGGCCATGAGAGGTCCATTGGTCCAATTTCGATAATGGGTAATCATTTCATGATGTTGGAAGTCTTTCCGACATGTTCGTTTAATTTATGGGCGCATTATCTTTCTATATTAATGGTTTTCTGACTTAGTTTCTTAATTTAGATAATTAGTCACATTGTGACGTACACTTGGCCAATCGGATTTTTTGTTGCTTGAATTTCTTAGTAGAACACTTAGGAATAATGTTTGGGGTTGATTTATAATTTTAAAGAAATTTTCCGATGTATTCTTGCACATACGATAGTGGTACGTATGTTTCTATTATTTCGATTTTAAAGAAATTATTATTTTGAATTTTTAACTATTAAATTTTCTGGTTGCAACATACCAGAAGGGAGGAAGTAGCTTGGTAGGATTGTCTGTCAACATCTGCCCACCACTAGATGAAAGTTGTATGCTAGGAAGTATTTCAGAGATAGTGAGGGTGGACCTTCCTGCTACTGGTGTGGAGGCAGTGGGAAGAGAAGAAAAGAAGTTGGGGGGTCTTGTGTGGAGAGGAGGAATGGTTTCTAGGGATTGTTTAAATTTGTAATTCAAAGGATAGATTTTGAGATTCACATTGTCAAAAGCATGTGGTTGATCCTGTGGAATAGATGAAGAGGGAGGAGGATCAGATGAAGTGGAGACTAGAGGTTGTTCCAGAATGAAAGGAGTGAGAGCAGTGGGTGCAATAAAAAGAGATGAGGATGTAGGGGGTTGTTCAGGTTCAGGAGGAGCAGGATCAGTAGTAGGGGTTTGAATAGAGGGAGTTGGTTCAGAAGGAGGTGGAGAAGAAGATACAGGTTTACCATTTTTATGGAGTCTTCTCCTAACCTTCCTCTTGAAAGTCTTGATCTTGGACCTAGCATCAACAACAGACTTCAGAGACTCTAGAAGTCTTTTAGGCCTAGACTTTTGAGGGGATTTCTGCTTCTGCTCAACTTCCTCTACTGCTGCTGCTGGAGGCTCCTCTAGCACTGATTGCCGCTTCTGATCCTTCTGCTGAACTTCCACAATAGCCATTTGGGGCTGAAATTCCTCTGGCTCTTGCTCTTGCTGCTACTGCTCATACTGCTGCTCAGGTTGCTGCTCAGGCTGATGCTCCTTCTCTTGCCATGGCTGGAGCTCAACATGATCAAATAATTATTGTGTTGGGGTTTCTTGGTGCGGTTACACTGGTGGCTGCTCTTCTTGATGAGTGGATGGAGGAGCAGAACGCTAATGAGTGCCCTGTTAGCACACTAATTGAAGTAAGAGGTCTTTCATTTGCTTGACCTCATCAGCCAAACCATCAAACTTTCCATCTACAAATTCCACTTGCAACTGAAGGACTGACAAGCTCTCTTGTTGCTTTGTCAGTAAATCCAAAATGGTTGACAAACTATTGCTACTCTCCCCCTGAGACCTTGGCCTGGTCTCAAACTAAGACGGAGAGGAATGGTGTTGCCTCTCATCAAATTCATGTACTGATGGAGTAGATCTAGAAATATCATCTTGATCTTGTGCTACTCGTTTTCCCCTTAAATCTTTTAGCACCAGATTGATAGTTTCTTCTGGTGCATCTTGTTCTGGAGGGGAGACAGGAACATGACTTTGCTGAAATTGCTCTTCAAACTAATGAGCTTCTTGTTGCTCTTCTTCTTGAACATTGACTTCCATTCTCTCTTCTTGCCTAGATTCTTCTTCTTGCTGATCAGCTGGAATGGATAAGGAAACTTGCGCCTCATCAGGATAAATTTCATGTGTGCACTGGGGCACAGAGTCCTTCAATCACAAATTATGACTTCTGTCTACCAAGACATAATGGCTTCTTCTCAAGGTAGATAAGCCAATTTTTTCTTTAACTCCAGTAGAAATTTCACCACTCAAATTCACTAAAAATTTCTTGAAAATCAAAGTAAGCAGAGGTCCATAAGGAAGGGACTCCTGAACATTTTTCGAGGCTATCATTTTCTCTAAAATGACTGCTGGAAAATTTACCCTATGCCTTTGAATGGTCCAAAAAACCAAAGTACCATCCCTGGCAGTTATGGAAGAATGGGTTCCAGCCCTTGGAGTCACAGTATTTGAGATGACTGAATGGATGATCCTTTTCTCTGTAGATAGCTCATTTACTAACAGACCCTTCTTGCTAACCTTTTCCAGGCTACCAATAATGCCCACTTTCTGCTTGTCCATAGAGACTAACTCACTAAGCTTGTGCCCAGAGTTGGGACAATCTAATAGCTCTACTAACAAGTCTTCAGAAACTGTAACTTTGGTCCCTTTCACATACCTAGTGATTGACCTTTCGGAGGAGACTTAGAGGGAAACATAGAAAGCCTTAAGGGCATTATCAACTGTGGGCTCAGAAATCTGACACAATCTAGTCCAACCCATTGCTGCTAGGGTTTCTTCTACCCATAACAGGCAACCATGCAAATGAGAAAAGTCTACAACTTTTCCTGGACAGACTGAGAACTTAGCAGAGGAAATGCATTGGAGTTGTTCAGGGGTCAACTAAGTTTATTTCGGAGCCCTAGATGATGCCATCTAGACAAGAAGCAAGGGAGAAGACTCAGGAAATTGTCAAAGGAGTGAGAGAAATGCAGTTTAGAATTCATAGATCATACCTTTCTTCAGAGAAAAAGAGGGTCTTCGAGTTGCTCTGAAGATGGTTGCCGGAGAAGATGAAAAGTGTAGGCACGAAGAGGAGGAAGATGACAAGGGAGTTGAAGAGAGAGTTTGAACGAGTGTCTTCGGACAGGGGAGGGTTGTCCTTATAAAGAGGATGAAAAGTAACTGACCAGAGATTTCAGGATGAATAGTCATGATTGATTGATTGAACCGTTGCATAATAAATATGTCCATTTTTAAAAAATTGATTTCATTTATTATTTTAAATTAATAAGCACCTTTTCAGACATCAGCTATAGGATGTTGGATTGTGTCTACTGTTGCCCAGCTAGCAAGCCAAGAGGGGGGGGGGGTGAATGGGATTCTTAAAAATTGAGAACCTAAAATCTGTTCACAAAACAATCACACAAAACACACTTCCATAGTTGTTAGTGTTAGTAAAGATAACAACAAACATACAAAGGCAATCACACTACAGAAGGATTTATCCTGGTTCGCATCTCCTCTCCTTAGGAGTCCTACGTCCATCCCTAAGCAATATCTCAGGATTTTACAACCCAAGGGTACAGTCCCCCTTATGGACCCTTACACACCCAGCCATAGCTGGTCTTCTCTTCTCAACCTGAAAATGAATTACAACACCCTGGATACCACCAGGTCTTCCTTGTACGTTTGGGGAACACACACCCTAGAACCCCCAGGTCTTCCTTCAACACGAAGGGAAAGATTACAGGAATGAGGAAATGAAAACAAGCCCCTAGATCAAGCTTATACAATGCTAGATCTGAAGCTAAGACTGAGAAAGAAAGGATCTGCAGAATTGATCTCTCTCAGTACAAGAGGCTCTCTTAAGGATCTTCACTAATCTCAGAGAGTATGAGCTAGAACAGATGTGAGTGAAAAACTTGGCTCTTCAATTTTCTCACAGAAGACTTGGAAAAATCATTGTAAGCGTTATTTCTCTATTCAAGGTATCTTCTTCTGGAGCTTCAGTCTTCTTTATATATCTTCTGTTTGAAATTTGAACGTTGAAGTGCCCATTGTCTCTAAGCTTTTGTTTACGTTAGACTGCATGTCACTGTAGAACAGTCTTTAGCTTTCCATGCATGCAACAGGAGAAAGGATCTTCTCTGATATCCGTTATCTTCTATATTGTCCAACGTTGTATTGAGGTGCGCTGTCAGAGACCTGCACGTATTAAATGCTAAAACAATAGACAGCTAGGCTGTCTCTTGTTGTCAGTCAACGTTGGAATGATCTTATATAAAAATAGAAGTTCCATTCTGTTTTTCTAAAAAGATGTTTACAGAATAACCACAAAAATAGGAGATATCAATTGCATGTACTGTAGTGATACCTTCAGTCATAATAAATGCATGGTTGTCAGAAATAAATACGTGAAAACTTTGACTTTTCAACGTACTCAAAAATGAGTTAAAATATCAAATCGTTATAGTCCATGAAATCGTTACATACATGACTTATGAAATTGTTATGCAAATGTGTTGATATCCATGTAAATCGTTGTGCATTTATAAACAAACCGATGCATATATAAATCGATATATAGACAATCATTATGACTCTATAAGCAAATCGTTATGAGCAAGTTGTCAGAGACAAAACGATGTGAGCAAATCTTTGTTTGCTGTATCGAATCGTTACGGAGACTAAGTCATTATGTAACTAAACAATCGTTACAGTGACTGAGTCGTTGTGTAACTTATCGAATCGTTACAAGGATCAAATCGTTATGACGGTATAGGCAAATCATTGTGAACAAGTTGTTACGAGCAAATCGTTGTTTCACTTAAGAAATTGTTGTGAGAGCAAATCGTTGTTCTCACTTCAGAAATCGATGTGAGAGCAAATCATTGTTCTCACTTAAGAAATCGATGTGAGAGCAAATCGTTGTTCTCACTTAAGAAGTTGTTGTGAGAGCAAATCATTGTTCTCACTTAAGAAATCATTGTGAGAGCAAATCGTTGTTCTCACTTAAGAAATCGTTGTGAGAGCGAATCGTTATTCTCACTTAAGAAATCGTTGTGAGAGCAAATCGTTGTTCTCACTTAAGAAATCGATGTGAGGGAAAATTGTTGTTCTTACTTAAGAAATCGTTGTGATAACCAAATCATTATGAACCAAGTCGTTATGCTTTCTTAGCGAATCATTGTGAGATCGATGCGAACTTAGCGAATCGTTATGGAAGCAAATCGTTGCGATCTCGAAATCGACTAGACACTTATAAAATCGTTATGATACCCAAAATGATAGAACATATGATGAATCCTTATGTGTATGAAATCGTTATGAGAGTAAGGAAATCGTTATGAATCTATTGAAATCGTTATGATAGAGGAGGAAGTCGTTACAGCATATAGAAAATCGATGTGTACTGAGAGAAATTTCATGCTTAGAACTTACATTGCTACAGAGTAAATGATACTTACCCATTTAGCTTGTTATTCCTTGTTTCATTTCCTATACTCAAATCTCATAGAAAATATGCTAGATTAAACTTTGTTTTAGTTTTGTTAATCACCAAAATGCATATGTAATTAATTTAAATTACATGGGGATAAACTAATCATCAATCTCCCCCTTTTTAGTGATGACAAAACTTAACAATAAGCATAGATAATCTGAGATGAATCTAAATGAAATTGCGGAAATATAAGAGATATATTTTAGAAGTACTATATTTCTCCCCCTTTTTGTCATTAAGCAAAAAGATATAAGAGTGAGACAAAGAAGAGAGAAAAGAATAAGGAGAACAGGGTATCTTTTTATTCAATTTTGACTGGGTATAGGAAGATAGAAAGCAGGAGATAGAAGACAGGCATAATGAGAATGACTTCCCAAGCCTTTTCTTCTTGATTCTCAAAGTACAGCCTAAAAACCCCAGGTTCTAAAGAATAGGAAGGTCTCATGGTAGGAGCCATCCTGGAAAGATGACGAACCAGCTGCTCATCTAAGAACTGAGCATACCGATCTCGATCAAGGGAAACTTTAAAGAAGGGAACCTTCCCAAAACTGGCACATGCTAGGAACTAATCCATAGAGTCTGGATAGAAATCTCCTGGTGCTTCAATTCTAGCCGCATGGCCACATACACCTTATACCTTTCAACCCATATCTGATAAGGATCATGACAAGGTGAATGGAATTCATATCCAGAAATGTGGTAGTTGAAAGTGGAGGTTTACCTTCCCTGGCCTGAGATACATTCAGATCAGTAAGCTGCTGAGCAGATAGGGGATAGAATCTGACCCACTCTGAAGGAGAGAGTCTTTCACATTCAGACAAAAGAGGGGCGATGACATCTGCATTGACATGGCCCTGGTGATATTCTCTGAACAAAAATCTGTGAAAGGCAACCAGATGACCCTTCTGCACTTTAATTCTTCCCATGACTCTAGCTAAATGCTCAAAAATAATTGAGCCAACAACTGATTCCATGACCAGAGAGTGAAGAGGGGAAGAAAAACAACATCAGGTAACTCGAGGGTGGCAAAATCAACCTGGATAGCTTCAGTGTGAGCTTCTACTAACCCCAGAGCACTGATAGTCTGTTGGAACTGACCAACCAGAATTTCGGGGAGACGATGGAGATACCGGTAGTCATTGAACATTTGAAAGTACCGGATCATCTTGATTTCCTTTTGAATGAAAGACACCCAGGTGTCCTTGTGAAGGATCTGGAACCATTCTGATAAGGTCAAGAATGATCCCGAGGAGGGAACCTGGCTGATCGAGCATGAAGAAACTTATTGTATAAAGTCTTGTGGCCCCGAGCCCACTACTCTGCAGTTTTAGACTTAGCTAGGGAAAAGATTTTGGATTTTTCAGATTTTGTAAGAGGGGTGTAAGGCAGAATGACATTAAGATGATCAGTAAGATTTAGGTGAGGAAGATTAAAAATAGTAGCATAAGCAATTTTCTGAAGGAATTCTCTATAGAGTGGTTTATTTTTGTTGTCCACTGTTAGAAAAAACCACAGAGGTGGATAACAAGGGTCAGAAGAAATAGAAGAGATGGAGGTTATTTTGCGTTTCTTAGGAGCAGGGCTAGAAGAGCCTGTCCTGTGAACATGAGTGCCAACCTTCAATACAGAGCGGAGAATAGCTTCTTCAAACTCATCTTTGATGTCCCTAAGAAAGGGAGCATCAATCTGAGCACTCTCCGGAATAATTGTAATGAAGGAAGGAGGAGTAGTAGGATGAAGAAAAGAATGTGAGGTAGAATGAGGTATATCTGTTGGTCCAAAGAAGATGGACCAGAGGATGAGGAGGCTCCACTGATAAGGAGGCTGGAGGAACAGGAATGTGAGTGGTGGAGACAGGAGATGAAGAGGACTGTGAAGGAAATGGAGTAGGTGAAGATGTTTTTCTGGGTAGTGGTTGTTTGAAAGTAGGTGGAGCTGGAGGTTGTGAAGGAGGAGCGGGTGTTTGAATGGGAGAAGGAGCTGGGGGCTCAGGAGCTACAGCTTCTTCTTCTTCTGCCCTGACATGATCAGCTTCAGGAACCACTAGCCCGTTGGCCCTGGCAGATCCTCCGCTGGCCCTCTTGGCCCAGATTCTTCAGCTGTAACCTGATCAAAAAGTACTGGCCCTGATGGCCCTGCTGGATCTTCAGACGGTGCCCTGATGGCACAGACTTCACAGCTTCATCAGGAATAGATGGCCCTGAAGGCCCAGACTCCTCTGCTGAAACAGGCCTTGATGGCGTAGCAATCTCTTCATTTGCATCTTCAGAAGGCTGAGGAGCAGGTTGTGTGGGAGCAGGAGGTGTTGATGCTCTTACCTCCTTTAGAATGTCTGACAAAAGAGTCTTCATGCTTCCCATTTCCTTGTTCAACCACCTTATTGCATTCTTCACCATGCCCATTTCTTTTACTGTCGAAGCTTGGCTCATAAAAATAGAATTAACATCCGATTGCACAGAGCAAAGTATTTCACCTTGGGCATCTAACCTTTCAATCACAGGCTTCAGGTTAATGGCAAACCTCTGTCTTTGTGGCCTTTGAAATGGTGCTTCTTCAAGGAGAGGGATCTCTGAAGCAACTTCCTTTCCCTTCTTACTGACCCTAGCAACGGGCTCCTCAAGATCATCATGAGCATCCTGACAATCTGAATTAGAAGAACTGGTCGTTACTCCTTGAAAATCATTTACTAGGGATTTTTCAGTTCTCTCCCTCTGAGACTGACCTTCTTTCTCACCCAAAATCTCCCCTTCAGCAGGGGCATCTACCATAGGTACATCATTTTGGACTCTTGTTGTTTGCTCCCCTTGAGCAGGAGCATCTTCCACTACAGTCTTTTCAATGTGGCCTGGTGCCACAACATCTAGGGCTACTGATTCATTGAACCTCTTAGGCTCCCCTTGAGTGCTAGAAATGGATTCCAGCACATCACTAAGAATAGATGCCACAATAGTGGTGGGGTTTAGTTCTTCAGAGGTTCCTACAACTGGCATAATATTCTCTGGAGGAATTTCTTAAATTAGGCTGCCAGTGACCACAAATTCTTCTACTCTGGCTTCTGCTGCTGCTGATTGTTCTACTGCTACTGGAGTTACTATTTCTTCTGCTAGTGCTACTGCTGATTCAGGTTCCTCCTGAACTGATGGAATCTATTCTGCTGTTCTGGAATACTTGGTATTGCTACTGTAGCTTCCTCTGCTGGTACTGCTGCTGGTGCTGTTGCTGCTGATTCCTCTTGAACCATTAGGACTGCTACTTCTACTGCTGCTTCTCCTACCTCTTCCTAGACTTCTTGGGCTTCGCCAATGATGGCCTCACCCTCAGCCACTGAGGTCTTAGTCCATAAGCCTTTTACAGCTGAAAATCCGCTCTTCCTTAAATTCCTGCTACAGATAGCCTGCCCCATTTTCTCTACAACTACTCCAGACAGATTAATTCCAAAATGTTTAAAGATCTTGGTGAGCAGATGGGCATAAGGCAGGACACATTTAATTTGCTCTTCGTGTCCCAAATCTGAGCATGGGAAAACCTCATTCTCTCCAAGATAACCTCGGCCATGTTTATCTCCTGGTTCTGAATGGCCCAGAACATCATGTCCGAATCTGCTTTAGTGCAGGTTGAGAAGGTAGCACTCCTCGAACCAAGATTTGACAAACAATAAAGTACAGTAAATGGTTGAACCCATTCATCTGGTTAATATCCAACTTCCCATCCTTCAGTTGAACTCGGGACCAACAATACCTAGCCCCTTTGCCTGGGTGTCAACAGTGTATACCCCACTGTGACTGGTGGTGCAAACTCCAAATAAGTACTTCAAAAGATCATAAGTGATTCCTATTGGGGTTCCTTTGATAGACGAAGTCAAGGATCCATCCTCCTCAGTCCTCAAACAAACAAAGAAAGCCTTCACCAAATCTGGATAGCTTACCTCAGAGAAAGTTGCAATTTCTATCCATTTCATCCTATCCATGGCTGCCACGATGCTGTGCATCCCATATTTCTCCAAATATGCAATATCCACAACTTTATTTCCACAGAGCTTTGTCTTCACAGAGGTAAATCTTTCCTGCTTCTCTACTGACAGGAACTCAGTTCTGGGCCCCCGACGCTCCTAGAAACACCAGAAGAGGCCATGTAGTTGAACGGGAAAGGTTTCTGGAGGATTGGAAAGAGGATTGGAATAGAAACCCTCAAGAAATTTCTGGCGTGAAGCATTTGAAAGCTTGAAATCTCAGGGAGTCGATGCCGAAGTCGATAGGGTATCACCTCAGGCAAGTAGAAGGAGATGAAGGCAGGATGTGAATCGTTTCCATACAGATTTCGGGATATATAAAGTAAAGGTAAAGAGACTTTTCAAAAACGGAGGCGACAAGATGGCAGAAAACGACAAACTGGCTAGTTCGAGACAAATAAGTCCTTTTAAAAATTCGAACCGTCAAAGATATTTAAACAAGAAGGCAACATTTGGAATTTTTGCTTAAATTCAAGGAGGAAAAATAATTGATATTTTGAATATTAATATCTCAATTTTATACAGATGATTCTTTCACAATTTACACATGCTTAATTCCCTTCTAAGAGAAGTAAATCTCTCTTCAGATAAGGCCTTTGTGAAGATATCTGCTAACTGATTATTAGTATCAATGAAAGAAATATTTATGTTACCATTAGCTACATGATCACGAATAAAATGATATCTAACCTCAATGTGCTTAGTCCTTGAATGCTGTACTAGATTCTTGGTTAGATTTATAACACTGGTGTTGTCGCACAATAAAGGAATTGTCTTGATATGTAGTCCATAATCCTCAAGCTACTGTTTGATCCACAGTAGTTGTGTGCAACAGCTTCCAGCAGCCATGTACTCAGCTTTAGCTGTAGACAATACTACTGAATTTTGCTTCTTTGAGGACCATGATATCAGACATCCTGCAAGAAATTGACAGCAGCCACTGGTGCTTTTTCTATCTATTTTGCATCCAGCGTAGTCAGCATCAGAGTACCTTATTAAATTTATTTCACATGATTTTGGATACCATAAACCTAAGTCATGGGTTTTTGCTAAATATCTAAAAATTCTTTTGACACTAATTAAATGAGATTCTTTAGGGTCTGCCTAAAACCTAGCACACATGCATACACTAAGCAGTATGTCAGGTCTACTGGCTGTTAAGTAAAGTAGTGAACCTATCATACCTCTGTAGATCTTTTGGTCTACTTTCTTACCATCCTTATCACTGTCCATTCTTGTTGATGTGCTCATAGGCGTTGACAGTGGCTTGCTATTTTCGAATCTAAATTTCTTTAGCAACTCCTTGGTCTACTTGGCTTGACAGATGTGAGTTCCTTCCTTTCCTTGTTTGATTTGCAATCCAAGGAAGTAGTTGAGCTCCCCCATCATGCTCATCTCGAATTCTCCCTGCATGAGCTTTTCAAAATACTTGCAAAGGGATTCATCAGTAGAACCAAATATTATATTATCAATATATATTTAAACAAGCATAATATGTTTGACTTTAGACGTAACAAATAATGTACTATCTACTTGACCTCTAATGAAACCATGGTTTAATAGAAATGCACTTAAACATTCATACCATGCTCTTGGTGCTTGTTTTAATCCATATAATGCTCTGTGCAATTTAAATACATGATTCGGAAAATCAATGTCATCAAAACCTGGAGGTTGTTCTACATAAACATCCTCCTTAATAAAACCATTTAAAAAAGTTGATTTAACATCCATTTGAAATAATTTCAAGTCTAATGTGGATGCATATGCCAGTAGAATCATAATAGCCTCATGTCTAGCTACAGGTGCATAGGTTTCATCAAATCTATGCCTTCCTCTTGGGAATAACCTTGAGCTACCAATCTGGCCTTATTTCTTATGATCACACCAGCTTCATCCAATTTATTTCTGAACACCCTTTGGTGCCAATCACTAGATGATCTGATGGTCTAGGAACAAGTGACCATACATGGTTTCTCTTGAACTGATTTAGTTCATCTTGCATGGCCAAAGTCCAAGATTCATCAGTGAGAGCTTCATTGACTGTCCTAGGCTCTATTTGCGAGACAAAAGCTAAATAATCACATGGAATTACATTACCTCTTGTCCTTACCCCTACAGATGGATCACCAATGATGTTTTCTGGTGGGTGATCTTTCTTATATCTCTATTCCTTTGGAAGATTTTCATGTGAAATGCCCTTTTGTTGTAGGTCTTCTAGAGGTGGATCTTCCTTGTCCTCTATAGATGTATTCTTTAATTTCTTGGACAATCTTCTGCATCATCAATATCACTATCTTCTTCCTCTCTCAAGGAAGGGTAGTTTTCATCAAAATGATGTGTACTGATTGTTCAATTAATAAAGTACGCTTATTAAATACTCTATAGCCTTTAGGTTTAGAAGTATACCCCATGAATATACTTTCATCTGATTTTGCATCTAACTTACCAATGTCTCTTTTTGCCATTGTTGTGGATGAAACATGGACATCCGAATGTCCTGAAATGACTGATCTTTGGCTTCTTTCCCTTGTACAGTTCATATGTTGTTTTCTTCAAGATAAGCCTGATCATCACTCTGTTGATAATGTAACATGTCATGTTGACTGCTTAAGCCCAAAAATACCTTGGCAAATCATCTTCTGATAGCATTGTCCTTGCCATATCCAACAGGGTTCTGTTCTTCCTCTCAGCAACTCCATTTTGCTATGGTGTCCTTGGAGATGAGAAATTGTGCTCTATCCCTTGGTCATCACAGAACTTGGCAAATTTCTCATTTTGGAATTCTCCTCCTTGATCTGACCAGATTCCAACAATGCTGAACTTTTTGTCTTTCTGTACCTTCTTGCTGAAGCTTACAAAACTGTCAAATGTATCATCTTTGTGCTCTAAGAAGAATATCCAAGTGAATCTAAAGTAATCGTCTACAATGACAAATCCAAAATTCTTTCCTCCAAGACTTGTGGTCCTCATTGGCCGAAATAAATCCATATGAAGGAGCTCTAAGGGTTTAGAGGTTGTTACCACGGTTTTTGACTTGAAGGATGACTTGGTGTGCTTTCCTTTTGCATATGGTCCACACACACCATCCAACCTTGTGCAGACTTTACGTAGACCTTCCACCAAGCTTCTCTTGATCAGATTTCTCATGCCATCTAGGCTGCAGTGGCCCAAACATCTGTGCCACAGCTCAGTTGACTGCTCTTTGCTCGCGGCTAGATAGATATCCTGATCTTTTAGTTCTCGTAGGTAAAGCACGTACAAGTTGTTTTCTTTGTTGGCTTCAAAAATGACTACTCCATCCTTAATAATGTTGCACTTGGATTCTTGAAATCTATCTGATGACCTTTATCGCACAGCTGACTGATACTGATGAGGTTGTGCTTCAGTCTTTTAACACATAGTACATCCTCAATGACTGTCTTACCTTTGCTGTCTACCGAACCACTGCCTATTACAGTCCCTTTTCCATTATCTCCATAGGTGACTGTGCCTTCTTCAGCTTCTAGATGGGAAAATAATCTTCTGTTCCCTGACATGTGCCTTGAGCAACTGCTGTGTAAATACCATTTGGATGCTCGAAGGTTTCCCTGCATTAAAAACATTAAGCTTTAGGTACCCAAGTTCTTTTGGGTCCTGGTTGGTTAGTGTCATCATTTTTATTTTTGATTACCCATATTTTATGTTTAGTAGGACATGATGCTTTAATATGACCTAGCTTATTGCAATGACTACAACAAGACATCTTAGTTACTTTTTCATTTAGTATGTATTTAAGGTTTGCCTTATATGTTGTGTCTTGTTCAGGTACAAATTTAGGTGTATGATATATTTTAGGATAAACTTTAGTTTCTTCATTATCGGGGGTGTATAACCTAATCCATGTTTCTTTTTACCTGACCATCTAGCACCTTTCATATTAATCTAGTTTCACCGTTTGTAAATTTTTCTAGTGTGCTTGATAATTCTTTTTTTTTTTGTGGTTAACGTGTTGACTTCTTGTTTTAAATTATTTATAGTTTCTTGATTTTCCAAATTTTCTAATTGTTCATTTTTATTTTTCAAGTCATCGCACAGTAATTTGTTTCTCCTTTTTAGTTCATTAATTTATTTTTCCATTTGCTCATTTTCAGATTTTAAATCTAAATTAGTGTTTTCTAGGCATGTGAGTTTTTCATACTGGCTCTTAGTGATTTACATACTTCTCTATATTTACAGTATAATTCACTAAGGCTTCTTCTAAGTTATTGAATCATATCATTACAAGAAGTGAAGGATGAGTCAGATGTTACCTTGTCTTCTGTGTTGGCCATGAACGCCAAGTTAGCTTTTTCTTCTTCTTCACTGCTTGAGTTTGACTGGCTGTCCGAGTCACTGCTGTTGTCCCAAGCTGCTGCCATGGCTTTCTTCTTGAATCTTCTCGGTTTTTTTGAACTGTCCTTCTTTCTGAATTCAGATTTCTTGAGCTTTGGACACTCTGCTTGATATGTCCGGGCTTCTTACATTCATAGCAAATTGGCTCACCTTTCTTGATGTCCTTTGCTTCAGTTTTCTTTAACTCTTTGCTCTTTTTGAAGTAACGTCTTCCAGATTGATATTTTTTCTTCTTGGCTAAGATGTGTTGTAGTCTTCTTGATAATAATGCTTCCTCATCTTCACTGTTTTCACTACTATCTTCGTTCTCAAATTCTTCCTTAGAGCTATCTTCTGCTGCTTTGAGGGCATTAGTGTGCTTCTTTCTACTTGATGACTCTCCCAATCTTTCCATGTTTATCTCATGGGCCATGAGGGACCCAATGAGTTTCTCTAATGACATCCTTTTCAAGTCGTTGGCTTCTTCTATAGCTGTTACCTTAGGAGTCCAAGAAGATGGTAGAGATCTAAGGATTTTCCTTACCATGTCTCCCATCTCATAGCTTTTTCCTAATCTTTCTAACCCGTTGGTGATGTCTGTAAATCTACTGGACATCTGAGTAATGGTTTCTCCTGACTGCATCTGGAGCCTCTTGTACTGTGTCACCAGAATGTCTATTCAGGTTTCCTTTACTTTGTTAGTACCTTCGTATGTGATTCTTAGCTTCTCCCACATCTCCATCACTGATTTCCAGGCTGAAACTCGGTTAAATTCTTTTTTACTAAGGGCACAGCATAATATGCTCTTAGCTTTGCAGTTGAGAGAAATCTTCTTTTTGTCATCTTCTGTCCAGTTGTCTCTGTTGTTTAGAACAACTAGATCACCTTCTTCTACTATGGACCATATTTTAAAATCGAATCCATGTAGGAAATACTCCATCCTTGTTTTCTAGTATGTATAATCTTTACCATCGAACAGCGGTGGCCTGTTGACTAACTAACCTTTGGAGTGACCTTGCATTGCCATTTGATCTTTTCTCTTCAGATCATTGGATCTTCTTCTATGTCTAAGAGACTAGCTCTGATACCACTTGTTGTCTAGCTAGCAAGCCCAGAGGGGGGGGGTGAATGGGATTCTTAAAAATTGAGAACCTAAAATCTGTTCACAAAAAAAGTCACACAAAACACACTTCGATAGTTGTTAGTGTTAGTAAAGAGAAACAGCAAACACACTACACAAGGATTTATCCTAGTTCGGATCTCCTCTCCTTAGGAGTCCTACGTCCAGTCCCTGAGCAATATCTCAGGATTTCACTACCCAAGGGTACAGTCCCCCTTATGGACCCTTACACACCCAGCCGCAGCTGGTCTTCCCTTCTCAACCTGAACAGGAATTACAACACCCTGGATACCACCAGGTCTTCTGTAACGTCGCGTGCTTTTCGGATCCATGTGGATCATGTGTGTAATGGTTGTGATGGTCGCTGTGAGGCCAGTGTTGTGTGGTTTGGATGTGTGGTTGATCAGGTATGGTGCAGATTTGCCGAATGTGCAGTTTGGACCTAAACATAACAGCATTGGCTGCTGTTGGTTGCAGATTGACGGCCAGATATGGACGTTTAATGAGTAACGTCCATGTAAAGTGACGTTAAGATATGAACTTAACGGAATAGGATGTGGACGTTTGTGGTGGCGGTTGCCATTGGCGGCAGAGGGGTTGATGCCAACCTGAGAATTCTGCAGGTTATAGGGTCACCCGAGAGCAGGTTTCCCACATGTTTCTCTCTTCCCCTTGCCCCAGCTTCACGTCCCCGTGTTTCTAGAGCTTCCAACAGGTACTGAAGGGTGGTTGGACGATCGTGGACGTGTGGCGTTGCCGAATCGCGTGAGGAAACGCCGTGGCGTCGTGCAATTCCCGTGGGAGCTCGCGGAGGGTTCGGAGTGAACTGGGAGAATTCAGGAGGTTTAAGCGTGTTCTGAGGTAGGGACGAACCCTGTTAGCTCTGTAGGAACATTAAACACGGCATAACCACCTAATCAGCATGTTAAATCCATTTTCGGATTAAGTCGCACCATGCGGGGTTAATGGGTGGTTTGACGAATTTAATCAGTAAAGCATGCTGTACTGGATTGCTTAGGATTCATGCATGCTAGGGGAACTATTTCTGTATGTTTTACCGTTGTTTTAATGGTTGTAAAACCTGTAGAATCGGTTAGGGTTTCTGCAGGGTTAAGGACGAAGAACTTGGCATCAACATCGTTGTCGTCAAGCTCATCAGCCAGGATATAGACGGCCAGATCCATTGCCGTCTACTTACTGTAAGCGGCAGTCGATGTGGCCGCCTACTTGTATATAGGTAGAAAAGACTATTTGAGGTATTTGTCGATAATGAATGTATGTTGGCACCTGTGGTGCACTGAGTGCACATAGTTCCCGTGTTTAGCATACGGGGTATGCAGTTAGATACTTACTTTCGTGGCTGCGTGTTGTTCACGTGAGTCCAGTTGGGTTCACATGTAGTGGACCGTTGTTACTTGTGGTTTACGAGAGGTTTCACATGGTTTGTGTGTGACGTGCACATGGTTTTGTGTACGTGGCGAGTAGTACGATGCCTACCGTGGTTACCTCTCCAGTTGGGTGCCCTAGGTTCTTTGTGAGCCAGACTGTTAGCTCGGGGCTTTGTCCCGGTACTTGTGTTGTACCGTCGAGGTCTTTGTCGTCTGACCTGGACACCCTCACTCCTGTGTTTGAGTTGCACGTCTGGCTGAGGGAAAGACGACAGTGGGACAGTGACACTTGTGTTTGTCTTTAGTCACTTGTAGCGCGCTCGTAGTTGGGGGTACAGACACCAGTAGACGTACTGGACCCCAGCTAGTCCTTTTCCAGTGCCTCACTCTAGAATGATCCGGGCCAGGATCTCTAGAGGTGCCAGGCATGGGCCTGTGACCGTGTGGTCCACAGGTGGTAGTGTTTGGTTGGTCTCCACTTGCTTGACTTTTCACGTGGAGCGGCAGCTGGACCTTTCGTCCGGGCTGCGAGACTGAGAGGTAGACCTGTGTTAGCTTGTCCGAGTCAGTTTCTGGTGTCACGAACCAGTTCACGTGGCTTGTGTTTGGCTATCTCTACTTTAGCTTGTACACCTGTACTAGTTTGCCGTTTAATTATTATAGTTGTTTCTCGTAGTCGGCAAACGGTGAGTACTTTTACAGCTTTCATATCCTGCTTAGCTGTTCTATAAATTGTTGTTTTGTTTATTGCTTTTGTACCTGTGGATTTGGTTTGCTCGGTTTTGGGGGAGTTCCCTACTGAGCCAGTGACTAGCGAGGCTCACCCCTACCCCCACAGGTGAGAGCGAGGAGGACGTTTCACTACCGTCGTCCAGTTCAGAGCCGCGCCGTAGTAGTGTAGGGTCGGTACCTCCAGCTGTGTAGTAGCAGCTCCAGCAGTGTAATATAGTTAGTTTGTTTATTTTCCTTAGTTGTACCTCGGGGTATGCCCCAGGCTCTTGTACTTCTTTTCAGTTTTGTGGAAATATGGCTATGTAACTTGTGAAATATGTATTAAATGTGGTGTGTTCCTTTGTGTTTACACGGACTATGGTTTGGTATCCCTTGTGAGGCTTCGGCCCGTTCGCGGGAGGTGGACTCAGATCAAGTACGTTATCATTTAACGGGCTTGGCCGAGGCGTTCCACCACAGTTGGTATCAGAGAAAGGTCTGTGTTAATATAAGGGAATTAGTAAGATACATAGCCTTATTTTGGTCTTTGTACACTGCTGGTAGGGACCCTGGTTTCTGATAATGTGTTGTTTTGATTTTTGTTTGGTGTTTTGTTATGTTGAAATTTCTGGAATGGATGATAGAAGAGATTGGGGTGGTGGAGGAAATGATCCGGAGGAAAGTACCCAGCGTATGATAGAAAGATTTGGGAAAGCCTCACGGATATTCGGGCGAGAATGGATCAGTAGGCGCTGGTACCACCGGTTGCAGTGCCACCTGGAGATGGAGAGGCTATACCTGTAGTTTCAGTTCCGCCAAGAGTGGAGGTGCCTTTTGTAGCACCTGTGCCACCACTACCACCAGTGCTGATAACAGAAGAACCAGTGATGTAGGTGGAGAAGTTTCTGAGATTGCAGCTGCCTACTTATTCAGGAGGGCCGAATCCAGATACAGCAGAGCATTGGTTCATGAAATTGAAAGAGTTTTTGCAACTATGAGATGTCCGGCAGCAGATAAAGTTGTGTTAGCTGCTTATCAGTTGAGAGGTTTTGCATTAGAATGGTGGCGACTGAAGATGCAGACCACCTTTGTAGGTAGGACAGAAGAGGCTATTACTTGGTCGGAATTTCTCGATGTATTTAATGATACATTCTTTCCGATTCAAGTGCATCAAGTAAAAAGAGAGCAGTTTCGGACGCTTCAGCAAGGTAACTCTTCAGTTTTAGAGTACCAGATGAGATTTATGGCACTTAGCCGTTATGCGCCTTATGTGGTTTCAGATAATAATATGATGGTGAGTACTTCATTAAAGGTTGAGAGTGGAGTTACAGGATGCGATAGTACCTCTCATGTGCAAGACAGTGGAAGAAGCAGCCCAGAGAGCAGCTACATTGGAGAGGTCTATTCGGACTCGTCAGGTGGGCGAGTCAGGCTCAGGTAGTTTTCGGCTACAGCAGCAGTCAGTGGTGCAAGCAAGGGTAAGGCACTAGTAGGACCTTCTTCATCAGGCTTTGGAAAATGGGGTCAGAAATTAAAGCAAGCATTTAAAGGAAAAGGAAGAGGGTGGGGAGGTCATCAGCAGTTTCAACAAGGCCGAGGTAGGCCTGAGGTGGAGGAGTCACAGCAGAGTACTGTCAGGCAGCCTATTACTCCACCAATATAGATGCTATAATTGTAATCAGTCGGGGCATTTGATCCGCAATTGTCCCTATCCGAGAGAATATGGGTATGGAAGAGGTGTGCAGCAGCAGCAGCCTCAGCAGTTTCAGCAGGTCGTGAGGTCGTGGCAGAGGAGCACCGCAGCGGCGGGGAAGAGGCCGGGTTATGGCTATCACCCGAGCCCAGGCGGAGGCATCGAATATGATAGAAGGTACTTTACCTCTTTATAATTATTCAGCAAGAGTCTTCTTTGATTCGGGTGCTTCTCATTCTTTCATTTCCGAAGAATTTCTGGATTCTATAGCTCATCCTTTAGAGGAGAAGTCTTGTGAGTTAGTAGTGGAGTTCCTTCGGGTGAGTTCCTACTCACTTCAAGCTATATAGATGAGGCTCCTGTTATGATTGAAGGGAACCAGATGCCGGTCGGTTATATGCCCTGCAGTTGTCAGATTATGATATTATTTTGGGTATGGATTGGCTTGAGATGTATGGAGCAATGTTAGATTGCAGAAAGAAAAGGATCAGGTTTTGTCATCCTAATGGTGCAGTATTGAACATCAAGATATGCCTTTTTATACCTCTAAGTTTCTAATTTCTGCAATTAAAGTTAGAAAGTTGAATAATGCTGGATGTGTGGCTTATTTAGCCTCGGTAAGTCTGGTAGAAGCTAGTCAGTCAGTGGAAGCAGTTCCCGTGGTTAGGGAATTTGCTGATGTTTTTTCCTGAGGATTTGCTTGGTTCAGCTCCACATAGAGAGGTGGACTTTACCATTGAGTTGCTGCTAGGTACCATGCCGATTTCTAAAGCTCCATATCGGATGGCACCAGCAGAACTAAAAGAATTGAAAAAGCAGTTAGAAGAATTGTTGCAGAAAGGGTTTTATTACCGAGTCATTCCCCGTGGGGAGCGCCGTTTTTTTTTTGTGAAAATAAAGATGGAAGTTTTCGGATGTGTATTGATTATAGGAAGTTGAATGATGTGACCATCAAGAATAAGTACCTTTGCCGAGGATAGATGATATGTTTGATCAGTTGCAATCAGCAAGGTATTTTCTAAAATGATTTGAGGTCCGGGTACCATCAGTTGAGAATCAAAGAGGAGGATATAAATAAGATAGCTTTCAGAACCAGATATGGTCACTATGATTTGTGGTTATGCCATTTGGGTTGACTAATGCTCCGGCAGGTTTTATGGATCTGATGAATAGAATTTTTCATCCATATTTAGACCAATTCATTGTGGTCTTTATTGATGATATTCTAATTTATTCAGCATCTGAAGAGGAGTATGCAGCTCATTTGAGGTTACCCTGCAGTTTTAAGGGATAACCAGTTGTTTGCTAAATTCAATAAGTGTGAATTTTGGTTAAAAGAAATTCAGTTTTTGGGTCATGTTATCTCAGCTAAAGGAGTAGCAGTGGACCCAAGTAAAGTGGAAGCAGTGATGAGATGGGAAGTGCCTAAGACAATAACTGAGATTAGAAGTTTTCTGGGATTGGCAGGTTATTATAGGCACTTTATTCAAGATTTTTCTAAGATTGCAGCACCTATGACTAAATTAACCAGGAAAGGGGTGCCATTTGTGTGGTCCGTGAATGTCAGAAAAGTTTTATGGAATTGAAGAAGAGACTTACATCAGCACCTATATTGACCTTACCGTAGGAGTGGTGGTTTTGTGTTGTATACTGATGCTTCAAGGAGAGGACTTGGCGCAGTGCTTATGCAGCATGGCAAAGTGATAGCTTATGCGTCCAGGCAATTGAAGCCAGCAGAGGAATTACCCCACTCATGATTTGGAATTGGCAGCAGTTGTGTTTGCCTTGAAAATTGGAGGCATTATCTGTATGGCGAGAGATTTGAGATCTTTACAGATCATAAAAGTTTGAAGTATATTTCTCGCAGAAAGATTTGAACCTTCGCCAGCGCAGATGGAATGAATATTTGAAAGATTATGATTTCAGTTTGGCTTACCATCCGGGTAAGGCCAATGTTGTAGCAGATGCCTTGAGCAGAAGGCATATGTAAGCTTGATGATGATAAAGAGTGGAAATTGTATGAAGAAGTAGTGGAGAACTCCTTGTATGTGCCCAGTAGTCAGCGACGGGCAGTACTAGCTGCTAGTGCTGTAGAGTCATCTTTGTATTGGCAGATTATTGAGGCTCAGAGAGCAGATGCAAGTTTAGCTAAATTGTGAAAATGGAAGAGTTACCATAGATGATAATTGTGTGGTCAGGCTCAGGGGCAGTTGTTTGTTCCTGCAGAAAGAGAGGTAAAGTAGCGAGTATTGGAAGAGGCTCATAAATCTCGGTACACTATCCCCCCGGGTAGTACTAAATGTACCATGATTTAAGAAAGCATTTCTGGTGGCCTCATATGAAAAAGAAATAGAGGAGTTTGTTGCAAGATGTGCTATCTGTCAATAGATTAAAGCTGAGCATCAGAAGCCTGGAGGTTTGTTGCAACCGTTGCCCATTCCGCAGTAGAAATGGGATGATATTGCTATGGACTTTGTGCAGGTTTACCAGATCGAGCTCCGGCATAATGGAATATGGGTATTTGTTGATAGATTAACTAAGGTGTGCAGATTAGTGGCAGTAAGTATGTCTTGGACAGTGGACAGATTAGCAAATATTTATGTTGAAAGAATTGTTCCATTGCATGGTATTCCGAAGACTATTGTATCTGATAGAGATCCAAGATTTACTTCTGGTTTTTGGAGAAGTTTGCAAAAGTAATTGGTACTGAGCTGAGGTATAGCTCCGCTTATCATCCCCAGACAGATGGTCAGACAAAGAGGACTATCAAGACGATTGAAGATATGTTGCGGGCTTGTTGTTTAGTTTGGGGAGGTAGCTGGGAGCATCATTTGGGAATGGTTGAGTTTGCCTATAATAATAGTTATCATACCAGTCTTGGGATGGCACTGTATGAAGCTTTATATGGAAGGCCGTGTAGAACCCCATTGAACTAGCATGAAGTGGGAGAAGGCAGTTACTGGGTCCTGAATTGATTCAGCAAACCACTGAAGTAGTGAAGCTTATTAAAGAAAAATTGCAGGCAGCTCAAAGCAGGCAAAAACGTTATGTAGATATCCGGAGGAGACCACTTCAGTTTGAAGTGGAAAATTTTGTTTTCCTGAGAGTTTCTCCAAGTAAGGGAATCATGAGGTTTGGCAAGACTCGAAAGTTGAGTCCAAGGTATGTGGGACCCTTTCAAGTGTTAGAAAGGATTGGGAAACGCTTATAGGCTGGATTTGCCAGCGGATTTTACAGATGTTCATGATATATTTCGTTTCTCTATGTGGACAAAGTGCATTGAAGATCCAGCTCAAATAATCAGATATCAAGGTGGTGACCTGAGACCGATATGACTATGCCAGAGTATCCGGTGCAGATCACAGATCGAAAGATAAAGAACTGAGAAATAAAGAAATTGAGCTAGTTAAAGTGAGATGGGAAAATAGGCTGGGTGGTGAGGATACCTAGGAGTTAGCCGAGGAAATGGCTAAAGGGTATCCCTATCTGTTTGAATAAGCCTTGTATTTTTTTTTTAGATGATAGTGCTTGTAAAGGTGTATGTTTAACTTGTTTAACTTTGAATAGTGTTATGAATTTCGAGGTCGAAATTTTCTTTTTAGATGATAGTAATGTAACTCGTGTGCTTTTTGGATCCATGCGGATCATGTGTGTAATGGTTGATGGTCGCTGTGAGGCTAGTGTTGTGTGGTTTGGATTGTGTGTTGATCAGGTATGTGCAGATTTGCGGAATGTGCAGGTTTGGGACCTAAAACATAACAGCATTGGCTGCTGTTGGTTGCAGATTGACGGCCAGATATGGACGTTTAAGAGTTAACATCCATGTAAGTGACGTTAAGATATGAACTTAACGGCATAGGATGTGGACGTTTGTGGTGGCGGTTGCCATTGGCGGCAGAGGGGTTGACGCCAACCTAAGAATTCTGCAGGTTATAGGGTCACCCGAGAGCAGGTTTCCCACCTGTTTCTCTCTTCCCCTTGCCCCAGCTTCACGTCCCCGTGTTTCTAAAGCTTCCAACAGGTACTGAAGGGTGGTTGGAGGATCGTGGGACGTGTGGCGTTGCCGAATCGCGCGAGGAAACGCCGTGGCGTGGTGCAATTCCCGTGGGAGCTCGCGGAGGGTTCGGAGTGAACTGGGAGAATTTAGGAGGTTTAAGCGTGTTCTGAGGTAGGGAACGAACCCTGTTAGCTCTATAGGAACATTAAAACACAACGTAACCACCTGAATAGAATGTTAAATGCATTTTTGGATTAAGTCGCACCATGCAGGGTTAATGGGTGGTTTGACAAATTTAATCAGTAAAGCATGCTGTACTGGATTGCTTAGGATTCATGCATGCTAGGGGAACTGTTTCTGTATGTTTTACCGTTGTTTTAACAGTTGTAAAACCTGTAGAATCGGTTTAGAGTTTCTGCAGGGTTAAAGGCCGAAGAACTTGGTGTCAACATCGTTTGTCGCCAAGCTCATCATCCCGGATATAGACGACCAGATCCATTGCCGTCTACTTGCTGTAAGTTGCAGTCAATGTGGCCGCCTACTTGTATATAGGCAGAAAGACTATTTGAGGTATTTGTCGATAATGAATGGTGCGTTGGCACCTGTGGTGCACTGAGTGCACATAGTTCCCGTGTTTAGCATACGGGGTATGCAGTTAGATACTTACATTCATGGTTGCGTGTTGTTCACGCGAGTCCAGTTGGGTTCACGTGTAGTGGACGTTGTTACTTGTGGTTTACGTGAGGTTTCACGTGGTTTGTGTGTGACGTGCACGTGGTTTTGTGTACGTGGCGAGTAGTACGACCCTACCGTGGTTACCTCTCCAGTTGGGTGCCCCAGGTTCTTTGTGAGCCAGGCTGTTAGCTCGCGCTTTGTCCCGGTACTTGTGTGTGTACCATCGAGGTTTGTGTCGTCTGACCTGGACACCCTCACTCCTGTGTTTGACTTGCACGTCCGGCTGAGGGAAAGACGACAGTGGGACAGTGACACTTGTGTTTGTCTTTAGTCACTTGTAGCGCGCTCGTAGTTGGGGGTACGGACACCAGTAGATGTACTGGACCCCAGCTAGTCCTTTTCCAGTGCCTCACTCTAGAATGTTCTGGGCCAGGATCTCTAGAGGTGCCAGGCATGGGCCTGTGACTGTGTGGTCCACAGGTGGTGGTGTTTGGTTGGTCTCCACAGTTTCTTGACTTTTCACGTGGAGCGGCAGCTGGACCTTTCGTCCGTGGCTGCGAGACTGAGAGGTAGACCTGTGTTAGCTTGTCCGAGTCAGTTTCTGGTGTCGCGAACCAGTTCACATGGCTCGTGTTTGGCTGTCTCTACTTTAGCTTGTACACCTGTACTGGTTTGCCGTTTAATTATTACAGTTGTTTCTCGTAGCCGGCAGACGGTGAGTACTTTTACAGCATTCATATCCTGCTTAGCTGTTCTATAAATTGTTGGTTCTGTTTATTGCTTTTGTACCTGTGGATTTTGGTTTGCTCGGTTTTGGGGGAGTTCCCTACTGAGCCAGTGACTAGCGAGGCTCACCCCTACGCCCACAGGTGAGAGCGAGGAGGACGTTTCACTACCGTCATCCAGTTCAGAGCCGCGCCGTAGCGGTGCATGGTCGGTACCTCCAGCTGTGTAGTAGCAGCTCCAGCAGTGTAATATAGTTAGTTTGTTTATTTTCCTCAGTTGTACCTCGGGGTATGCCCCAGGCTCTTGTACTTCTTTTCAGTTTTGTGGAAATATGGCTATGTAACTTGTGAAATATATATTAAATGTGCTGTGTTCCTTTGTGTTTACACAGATTGTGGTTTGGTATCCCTTGCGAGGCTTCGGCCAGTTCGCGGGAGGCGGACTCGGATCAAGTACGTTATCAGTTTAACGGGCTTAGCCGAGGCGTTCCGCCACATCTTCCTTCTAGTGAAGGGAACACACACCCTGGAACCCCCAGGTCTTCCTTCAACACGAAGGGAAAGATCACAGGAATGAGGATACGAAAACAAGCCCCTAGATCAAGCTTATACAATGCTAGATCTAAAGCTAAGACTAAGAAACAAAGGATCTTCAGAATTGATCTCTCTCAGTACAAGAGGCTCTCTCAAGGATCTTCACTAATCTCAGAGAGCAAGAGCTAGAACAGATGTGAGTGAAAAACTTAGCTCTTCAGTTTTCTGACAGAAGACTTGGAAAAATCGTTGTAAGCGTTATTTCTCTATTCAAGGTGTCTTCTTCTGGAGCTTCAGTCTTCTTTATATATCTTCTGTTTGAAATTTGAACGTTGAAGTGCCCGTTGTCTCTAAGCTTTTGTTTACGTTAGACTGCATGTCACTGTAGAACAGTCTTTCGCTTTCCATGCACGCAACAGGAGAAAAGATCTTCTCTGATATCCGTTATCTTCTATATTGTCCATTGTTGTATTGAGATGCACTGTTAGAGACCTGCACGCATTAAATGCTAAAACAATATACAGCTAGGCTGTCTCTTGTTGTCAGTCAATGTTAGAATGATCTTATATAAAAATAGAAGTTCCATTTTGTTCTTCTAAAAAGATGTTTACAGAATAACCACAAAAATAGGAGATATCATTTGCATGTACCGCAGTGATACGTTCAGTCATAATAAATGCATGGTTGTCAGAAACATATATGTGAAGACTTTGACTTTTCTGTTGCCCAGCTAGCTAGCCCAGAGGGGGGGTGAATGGGTTATTAAAAATTTGATCTTTATTTAATACATGTTCACTTAAAGGATTACACAACAACATAAACGAAGGTTAGAGTTAGAGGAAATGAGATAGCAAACACACAAAAAACACAACCACAAGACACAAGGATTTTTATCCTGGTACGGAACTCCTCTCCACAGGAGACCTACGTCTAGTCCCTGAGCAATACCTCAGGATTTCACTAAAAAGGGTACTATCCCCCTCACGGATCCTTACACCCAGCCTCAACTGGTCTTCCTTCAACCTGAAGGGAAAACAACCACCCTGGATACCACCAGGTCTTCCTTCACCCAGAAGGGAACACAAAAAAAAGAAGAAGTATAAGAACAAGCTTTAGGAGCTAGCTCAAACAGCTACAATCTGAAGCAAACAAGCCTCGACAGAGAAGGAATTTTAACACTGGTTTCTCTCCAAAGACTACACTGGCTCTCACAGGAATTTCTTCTTGAACACTGAGAGCTAAAGAGCTAAGATGGATTGGAATGGAGTGCTTCGCTCTTGTTTTGAATCAAAGAAGACTTGAAGGATTGGCGATGCTTTCTTTCAGAATAATATTCTTCAAAAGTATATGTTGTTGTCCTTCTCAGTCTTGAGTCTTGTATTAAAGCTTCTTCTTGAAATTTGAACGTTAAAGATCCGTTGTCTCTCATCCTGGTGTACGTTAGACAGGTCTGCAAGGAAGCTTCTGATCTTCAGTCTTTTATCCTTTAGTACACGCCATAGAAACATTTTAATATCTTGTATCTTGTGTCCAACGTTGTACAGATAAGTCTTGTCAGGTATCTGCAAGTATGTCAACAATAAATAGGAGACAGCTAGGGCTGTCGTTGATCGTTAGTCACAGTTTGGAAAAGATATTGCTAGTTTTAGCAAAGCTCCTTTCTGTCAAAATAAAGATGTAGACAGAATAGCACAATGCTGGAAGATACGTCTGCATGCATGAGAGATACGTTCAGAGAGCATTGAATGTATAGCAGTCAAACATACGAGATACGACTTTGACTATTCAACGTATATCAAAGAGTGTTGATATAATAATGAAATCGTATGAACAAAGCTGATGCCTTTATGAGTTATGAAATCGTTAGAGTTGATAGGCAAATCGTTATTATAATAATGAAATCGTTATAAGCATTTATGAAACCGTTGTGAAATACAAATCGTTGTATTTCTGAAGAAATCGATATGAGACTCTTAACAAATCGTTATGAGATGCAAATCGTTCTGAGTTCTAAAGAAATCGTTTCGACAAGCAAATCGTTACGAGGTCTAACGAAATCATTACGAGAACTTAAGAAATCGTTACAGCTAGAAAGTCATTGTGAGTTCTAAAGAAATCGTTACGAGAACTGAAGAAGTCGTTACGGCTAGAAAGTCGTTATGAATTATAAAGAAAATGTTACGAGAACTAAAGAATTCGTTACGGATAGAAAGTCGTTGTGAATTCTAAAGAAATCGTTACGAGAACTAAAGAAGTCGTTACAGCTAGAAAGTCGTTGTGAATTCTAAAGAAATCGTTACGAGAACTAAAGAAGTCGTTACGGCTAGAAAGTTGTTGTGAGTTCTAACGAATCGTTACAAGAACTAAAGAAGTCGTTACGGCTAGAAAGTCGTTGTGAGTTCTAAAGAAATCATTACGAGCACTGAAGAAATCGGTACGACGAACAAGTCGTTACGCTTTCAAAAGAAATCGTTGTGATGTCTTATAGAATCGTTACGACAGTCAAGTCGTTACGCTTTCAAAAGAAATCGTTGCGATGTCTTATAGAATCGTTACGACGGTCAGGTCGTTACGCTTTCCAAGAAATCGTCGCGATGTCTTATAGAATTGTTACGACAGTCAAGTCGTTATGCTTTCCAAAGAAATCGTTGCGGTATCGATTTGTTTGAAACATCACGACTTTTCGGTCAGAAAGGAAATTGATCATAATACTTATTAAATCGTTATGAACTTATAAGGAATCATTCTGATTATCAATAGAAGTCGATATGAAGTATGAAGAAGTCGATGCAATGACTTGGGAAAAATTATGAAGTGAGAGTCTTACCTGATTGTCTTGAACTTTCTTTTACTTTTATTTCCTGTCCTCAGGCTCAAGTAATTCATTAGTAATGTTTTGTAATTAATCAAAATTAATATATAAATAAGTGAGTTAATTTATATGGAGAAAGTTTGGTCATCAATCTCCCCCTTTGAGTGATGACAAATATACTAAACAACATAAAGAAAACAACATATTTTTCAGAGTTGCATTAGTTTTCTCCCCTTTTTGTCAATATGCAAAAAGATAGTCTATAAGACAAAGAAGAGAGAAAGCTTGTATTGTATAGGAGTAAGATAAACATAGGAGACAAAAGGGAGGCATGCTGGGAAATAACAGTCCATGCCTTGATCTCCACATCTTCAAAAGTCTGGCGGAAAACACCAGGAGCAACTGAGAAGGAAGAACCCATGGCTGGAGAGATCCTTTGAATGTAAAGCTGTCGCTGCTCTGCCAGAATTCTCATACTGATCTTTGTCCAGTATGAATCGGAAGTAGGTGCTCTTTCCAAAGCTGGCACGATGGAGAAATCATCGATCAGAGAGATTGGATAGAAAATCTTCTGATCAACAGTATATCCTGCTTCAGAGCATAGAAGCAGTATATCGGCTGGCCTGAACATGAACATAGGAATGGGATTTATGGAGTTGAGATCCATAGAAGGCTTCGGCTGATAGAATAGGCTTAGCTTGAAGGCGACCAAGGCTGTTGATGGCTTGCAACTGAAGATGGGGTTCCTTGTAGAGCATTTCCCATATGGTGGGAGAAAGCCTCTCACACTCAGAGATGAGTGGAGCCAAAACTTGAGAGGAAATGCGGCCAGAGTGGTATTCTCTGAAGATGAACCGCAAAAAGGAGGGCATTCTACCCTGCTTAGCTGACATTCTGCCCCTGCTTAGCAAACATATCAAAGGCATGGGAGCCTGCATCTGAGTCAAACACTAAGGAGTGTAGCTTTGGCAGAAGAACGGAGAGTCAACTTTGAGAGCGGCAAAATCCACTGTGAGGGGAAGATTTATGGATGTTTTGATCTCAGCATCACTATGGCTGAATGAAACTGGTAGAACTGGACTTCAGGCAGCTTGTTCAAGTAGCAGAAATCACTGTACAGCTGGAAATTCTTGGCAATTCTGATTTCTTTCAAAATGAAAGGTCCCCAAGAGTTTTTATGCTGAAGAGTAAACACTCAGAAAGCGTGAGTGGGTGAGCTCTATGGGTAAGGGATTTTGCCCTGGCAGTCAAGTATTTGCTGTATGAGCTTTGATTCCCTTGACATTGGCCCACTGATCTTCAGTCTTGAACTCAGTGCCCTCAAAGATTTTGGATTTTTGAGGGTGGGACAGCTGGATAAAAAGAAGAACAATGTTTTAATGCTCAGAGAGGTTGAGGAAAGGAATACCATAGACGGTGGAGAGGATGCATTTTGAAGGTATTCCCTATAGATAGATCTTTTCTGAGGTTTGAGGGTAAGAGAGTACCAAAGAGGAGGAATAATGGTGAGGAGGGGATGCTGACAGAGGATGAATGTTTCCTCTTTTTGGCAGGACTGGGAGGATCAGTCCTGTGGATATGAGTGGCAGTGGAGAGAATGGTGAGAGGGTATTTCTCTCTAAATCATCCGGAATATAGTGTCAAAGACACCAAGAAGTTGAGGTTTTTCCTGAATGAAGGTGACAGAGGAAGGAAGAGTAGGAGGATAGAAGAGGTGTTGGGATTGAAGGAGTTGACGGGCGAACTGGAGTGGTGTGAGTGAGAGGTGAAGAAGGTGAGAATGATGATGGAGCTGAGGTGTGAGAAGGAGTGGGAGAGAAAGAAGGTTGAGATGAAATGAGAGAGGAAGAAGGTTGGGTGCGAGGCATAGGGTGTTTGAGAGTTGGTGGTGCTGGAGGGGCTGTAGAAGGAGATGAAGGTGAGGAGAGGGTTGGAGTTGCAAGAGAAGAAGTGTCAGGGGCCTTGGTAGCTTCAATGGGCACTTTCCCTTTTGCATGACCCTCTCTGACAACTACAGACGGCCCAGATGGCCCTGATGTGGCACTGATGGCCCTGGGTGCCCAGATGCTGGCACTGATGGGCCTGATGGCCCTGATGCTTGAGCTGAAGGCCCTGCTGGCCGAGACTCTTGAGATGGAGGCCTGGTGGCCGAGGAACAGCTGCTGATCTTCTCTGAGTAGCTGCAGGAGAAAAACCACTTGACCTTGAAAGAGTTGCAATCATGGACTTCATATCAGACATTTCCTTGTTGAACCACTTCATAGCATTTCAGACTGAAGATAGCTCAGAGGTGGTTGAAGCTTGACTGGTCAGAATGCCTTGCACACTGGTCTGAACTGATGATAAAATATCTCTTGAGCCTTCACAATTCCATAACTGGCTTCAGATTTACTTTTCCGTGGCTCTTTCTTGACCTTCTGTGAACCACTCTCTTTTGTTTGCTCTGCTGAGTGACAAGCTCCTCAATATGTACATGGCTTGCACTTGGTTCTTCACTTACAGGAGCGCTGGCCGGAGGAGGAGTTTTCTGAGATGGTGCATCTGTCTCAGGAGCATTTTCTATCAATGGATCCTCATTGCCAGTTTGCTCCCTGAATAGGAGCATGGAGAAAAATTTCTAGCTCCCCTGGGCAGGAGCTTCCTCCAAAACAATTTTCTCAGAGTGGCTTCTGCCACGGATTCTGACAATTTGATTCACTCTTATTGTTCCCCTGGCTGGGAACATCTTCTCCAAAACAATTTCAGAGTGGCCTTCTGCCACGGATCTGACAATTTGTTACACTATATTTGTTCCCCTTGGCTGGGAACATCTTCCAAAATCACTTGTTGAGATAGCTGCTTGCACCGCAACACTACAACTGATTCAGTCAAATTTTCTGTATGGCCTGGTGCCATAGCTTCTTCTCATCAAGTCCACCTGTTTCTGAAGTAACTGAGGTAGAGGGAAGAGAGTCCAAAACATCTCTTAAAATAGAGGCAACTATTGAGGTGGGCAAAGGATCCGCCACACCTGCTACAGCTTCTTCCATTTGAACTTCTGGAGGATGAGATTCAACTTCTATAATAGGTGATCCTGAAATCTCTGCTTGGAGTTCCACTGAGGGTGCTGCGCTGCTGACTCTACTACTGCTGATCTTACCTCTAAAATGCTGGAGGATCTGCTGCTTCTTCTTGAATCTCTGGAACAACTCCGATGATGGCCTCTCCCTCTGCCACAGAGGTCTTGATCCATATCCCATTTGCACTGAAAAACCACTTTTCTTAAGGTTCCTGGACCTATAGACTGGCCCATCTTTTCCACAACCGCTCTAGATAAATCAACTCCAAAATGCTTGAAAATCTTGGTTAGGAGATGAGCGTAGGGCAAGGATACATTCATTTTGCTCTTTGTATCCCAGATTTGAGCACTAGCAAACTTCATTCTCTCCAACATGACAGTGGCCAAGTTAATCTCCTTATCTGGATTACCCAGAACATCATATCCGAATCTGCCCTAGTGCAAGATGAGAAAGTAGCACTCGGGGAACCACAATTTGGCAGATAATGAAATGGAGTAGAGGTTGAATGCAGACATTTGATTGATATCTAATTTTCGTCTTTCAGCCTGAAACCTGGACCTATAATGCCAAGACCCTTTGCTTCATCGGTCACGGTGTGAACCCCACTATGTCCAAATGTCTTCACTCCAAACAATGTGTGCTGGAGTTCATGGTCTACCTTAATTTGGATACCCTTAACAGAGGAGACAAGGGACCCATCCGCCTCTGACATCAGACAAACGAAAAAGGCCTTCACCAGGTTGGGATAACTTACCTCGGAGACAGTGGCAACATCCATCCACTGCATCCTTCTCAAAGCTTCTACTAAAATGCTCATGCCATTCTTCTCTAGATCTGAACATCCACTGCCTTATTCCGCAAATCTCATCTTCACGAAGGTGATCTTTCCTGCTGCTCTGCAGACAAGTACTTAGCACTGTAGCCCCCTACACTTCCAGAGATCATCGGAGCGGCCATGGGTAGAGAGAAGAAAACGGTTCTGGAGAAGGGAGATGATGGAAGAGATGGAAGCCCTCAAGGGATTCTTCGCGGGAAGAAGAGAAAGCTTCAAATCTTGCAGAGAGTCGATGCCGGAATCGTTAGGGCATCGGCTTTGGGGCGAACAGATAAAGGAGAAAGGGTAAAGGTGGAAGATGAGTCGTTCCAGAACGATTTGACTAATTAGAATTACTTTATCGAAAACAGGAAGCGCAAAAGGCGGTAACGGCAGAGAAGACGACAAGAGGGTTTGACGAGTCAAACTGCTTTAAACACAACAGCGGTCAATGAGGAGTAAATAAGCTGAGTTTTGCTTAAAGTCAAGGGAAGAGAGAAATTTCATTTAATCTGAAAAATTTATATGCCAATTTAAATACAGGAACTTTTCACAAATTGCACATCCCTAATTCCCTTCTAAGAGATGTAAATCTCTCTTCAGGTAGGGCTTTTGTGAAGATATCTGCTAGTTGACCATTTGTATCTATAAAAGAAATTTCTAGTTACCACTAGCTACATGATCTCGAATGAAGTGATATCTAACCTCAATATGTTTAGTCCTGAGTGTTGCACTGGATTTGGTGAGGTTGATGGCACTGTATTATCACACAGTAGTGGAATTGACTTGATATGAATGCCGAAATCCTCAAGTTGTTGCTTTATCCATAGGAGTTATGTGCAGCAACTTCCAGCAGCAACATATTCTGCCTCAGCTGTTGATAGAGCTACTGAATTTTGTTTCTTGGAGGACCAAGATATCAGACATCCGCAAGAAACTGACAACAACCACTGGTGCTCTTCCTATCTACTTGCATCCAGCATAATCAGCATCAGAAATCCTACTAATTTTATTTCACAAGATTGGATACCAAAGACCTAAATCATGAGTTCTAGCTAAATATCTGAATATTCTTTTCACAAAAATTAAATGAGACTCTCTAGGGTCTACTTGATATCTAGCACACATGCATACACTAATAAAATGTCTGGTCTACTTGCTGTTAAGTAAAGTAATGACCCTATCATGCCTCTATAGTTCTTTTGGTCTACCTTTTTACCATTTGATCACTGTCCATTCTGGTTGATATGCTCATTGGCGTTGACAGTGGCTTCGCACCTTCAAAACCGAATTTCTTTAATAGCTCTTTGGTGTACTTGGCTTGACAGATGTGGGTGCCTTCCTTCCCTGCTTGATTTGTAATCCAAGGAAGTAGTTTAGCTCTCCATCATACTCATTTCAAATTCTCCTACATAAGCTTTTCAAGTACTTGCAAAGAGATTCATCAGTAGATCCAAAAATAATATCATCTACATATATTTGCACAAGAAGTATATGTTGGCTTTAGATTTTATAAATAATGTACTATCTACTTGACCTCTAGTGAAACCATGATCTAATAAGAAAGTACTGAGCCTCTCATACCAGGCTCTAGGTGCTTGCTTTAAACCATATAGAGCCTTATGGAGTTTAAATACATGATTTGGAAATTCAGTGTCATCAAAACCTGGAGGTTGTTCAACATACACTTCCTCTTTGATAATTCATTTAAAAAGGCTGATTTGACATCCATTTGAAACATTTTAAATCTAATGCAGATGCATAGCAAGTAAAATCCTAATAGCCTCAAGTCTAGCCACAGGTGCATAGGTTCAGCGAAATCTATGCCTCCTCTTGGGAATAGCCTGAGCTACCAGTCTGGCCTTGTTCCTTAAGATTACTCCAGACCTCATCAGTTTATTTCTGAAAACCCACTTGGTGCCAATAACTGAATGATTGGATGGTCTAGGAACAAGTGACCATACTTGGTTTCTCTTGAACTGATTTAGTTCATCTTGCATGGCTAGTATCCATGATTCATCGGTTAAAGCTTCATTGACTGTCTTAGGCTATTTGAGAAACAAAGGCTAAATAATCACAAGGATTACATTACCTCTTGTTCTTACCCCTACGGATGGATCACCAATAATATTCTCAGAGGGTGATCTTTTTTATGTCTCCATTCTTTTGGAGGTTTTCATGTTGAATTTCAGTTTGCTGCAGTTCTTCCAGAGGTGGATCTTCCTGTCCTCAATTGAGGTATTCTTTAATTTTTCGGACAAGTATCTGCATCATCAATGTCACTAATTTCTTCCTTTTTCAAGGAGGGGTTAGATTCATCAAAAATAACATGCACAGATTGTTCAATAATAATGAGCGTTTATTGAAAACTCTATAACCTTTGGGTTTAGAAGTGTACCCCATAAAGATGCCTTCATCTGATTTGGCATCTAACTTACCATGTCCCTTTTTCCATTGTTGTGGATGAAACAAGGACATCCAAATTTTTGAAGTGACGATCTTTGGTTTCTTTCCTTGTAGAGTTCATAAGCATCTTCTTCAGAATGGCCTGATCATTACCCTATTAATGATATAGCTTGCAGTGTGTTGATGGCTTCGGCCCCAAAAATTCTTGGCAGTCATATTCTGATAACATGGTTCTTGCCATATCCAAAAGAGTTCTATTTTCCTCTCAGCAATTCCATTCTGTTGAGGTGTCCTTGGTGCTGAGAAGTTGTACTCAATTCCTTGATCATTACAGAACTTTGCAAATTTTTCATTCTGAAACTCACCACCATGATCTGATCGGATAGATATAATGGTGAACTTCTGATCTTTCTGAACTTTCTTGCTGAAGCTGACAAAATTATCAAAGGTGTCATCTTTGTGCTCTAGAAAGGATACCCAAGTAAATCTTGAGTAATCATCAACTATAAAAAATCCAAAATTCTTTCCTCCAAGACTGGTAGCCTCATTGGCCCAAATAGATCCATATGAAGTAATTCTAATGGCTTTGAGGTGGTCACTACTGTTTGATTTGAAAGAGCTCTTGGTGTGCTTTCCTCTTGCACAAGGCCTGCAGATGCTATCCATTTTTGAGTTGACCTTTGGCAATCCTTCCACTAGATTTCTCTTTCTGAGCTTGTTCAATCCATCCAAGCTGCAGTGGCCCAGTCTTCTGTGCCACAGCTCTGTTGATTGATCTTTGCGCTGCCAACCAGACATCTTGATCCTTGAGTTCCTCGAGATAGAGAACATACAAGTTTCTTTCTCTATATGCTTCAAATATGACTGCTCCATCCTTTAATATACTGCACTTGATTTTGGAACTGAATCTGATGGCCTTTGTCACTAACTGGCTGATGCTGATGAGATTGTGCTTTAATCCTTTGACTAGCATTATCTTCAATAACTGATTTTCCTTTGATGTTCACGAACCCACTTCCTATCACTGTGCCTTTTCCATTATCTCCATAAGTAACTGTCCCTCTCAGCTTGGAGATTGACAAAGAACTTGTGGTTTGACATGTGTCTTGAGCATCCACTGTCCAAGTACCATTTGGGCTTTTGAGTTTCCCTAAAATTTAAACATTAAGTTTTAGGTACCCAAGTCTTTTGGGTCTGATGGGTTAGTATATTAATTTTACCTTTTATTATCCATTTTTATGTTTTGTTGGGCATGTTATTGCGATATGTCCTAATTTGTTGCAGTGATCACAGCATGACAATTTTGTTACCTTTTCTATATACTTGAACTCAGCTTTATATGCTATATCTTGTTCAGGTATAACTTTGGTGTTGGATATGTTTTAGGGTAGACTATGGTTTCTTCATTATCTTGGGGTAATATCCTAACCCATTTCTTCTTACCTGCTCTCTAGCACCTTTTAATATTAGAGATTTTTACCATTAGTAAATTTCTTTAGTGTGCTTGATAGTTTATTATTTTCTTCATTTAAGTTTTTAACTTCTTTCCTTAATTCATATGTGCTTTCCTGTTTTTCCAATTTTGTTATTTGTTCATTCTTAGCTTTTAGGTCTTCACATAACAATTTATTTCTTCTTTAAGTTCAGTTATTGTTTTTCTAATCTTCATTTTCTTTTTTAGATCTGAATTAGTGTTTTTAAACAGATTACTTTTTCTTACTAACTTTAAGTAATTTGGATACTTCTTTATATTTATCATAAAGTTCATTAAAGGCACTTTCTAAATTATCAGAATCTGAATCATTACAGGAATCAAAAGAAGAGTCAGAAGTTACCTTTCATTCGATGTTGGCCATGAGAGCTAGGTTGGCTTCTTCTCCGTCACTGCTTGAGCTTGACTCAGGTCTGAGTCACTGATGTTCTCCCAGCAGCTGCCATTGCCTTCTTTTTATACTTCTTGAATTTTCTGAAATTATCCTTCTTCTTGTGATCATTCTTCTTGAGCATTGGACAATCAGCTTGATGTGTCAGGCTTCTTGCATTCATAGCATATCACTTCTCCTTTTTCGAATCCTTTACTTCTGGTTTCTGAAAACTTTATTTTTCTTGAAAAATCTTCTCCATACAGAAACTTCTTCTTCTTTGCTAGAATTCTTGAAGTCTTCGAGACAGCATTGCTTCTTCATCATCACTGTCCTTACTGCTTTCACTATTGTCCAGTGATTCTTCTGATGTGTCTTCATTGGCTGAGGATTTGATTGCTTCTTTCTGCTGGAGGATTCTAATCTCTCCATATTTATTTCATGAGCCATAAGGGATCCTATTAACTTCTCTAATGACATTAGTTTTAGATCATTGGCTTCCTCAATGGCTGTTACCTTTGGAGTCCATGAGGATGGCAGAGATCTGAGGATCTTTCTGACCATATCTGGTACATCATAGACTTTTCCTAATCCAGCTAATCCGTTTGTGATATCTGTGAATCTACTGAACATTTGGGTTATGGATTCACCTGACTGCATCTGGAATCTTTCATATTGAGTCACAAGAATGTCGATTCTTGTCTCCTTTACCTTATTTCCCTTCATAGGTAATCCTGAGCTTTTCCCACATTTCCATTGCGGATTTGCAGGCTGAAACTCTGTTGAATTCTTTTCTGCTGAGGGCACAGCACAGGAGCTCTCTTGGCTTTGCAGTTTAGGAGATTTTTCTATCTTCATCTGTCCACTGAGCCTTTGCATTGGTGACTAGAAGATCGCCTTCTTCTACAATGGACCATATCATGTAATCGTGGCCTTGTAGAAAGTACTCCATTCTTGTTTTCCAATAGGTATAATCTTCTCCATCAACAAAGGAGGTCTTTGACTGACTGACCTTCGAATTACCTGGGCTGCCATGGATCTTTACTCTTCAGATCGTTGGATCTTCTTCTTTGTCGAAGAGACTCGCTCTGATACCACTTGTTGCCACTAGCTAGCCAGAGGGGGGGTGAATGAGTTATTAAAAATTTGATCTTTGTTTAATACCTGTTCACTAAAAGGATTACACAACAACTTAAATAAGGTTAGAGTTAGAGGAAATGAGACAGCAAACACACAAAAACACAACCACAAGACACAAGGATTTTTATCCTGGTTCGGAACTCCTCTCCACAGAGACCTACGTCCAGTCCCTGAGCAATACCTCAGGATTTCACTATCAAGGGTACTATCCCCCTCACGGATCCTTACACCCAGCCTCAACTGGTCTTCCTTCACCTGAAGGGAAAACAACCACCCTGGATACCACCAGGTCTTCCTTCACCCAGAAGGGAACACAACCAATAAAAGAAGTATAAGAACAAGCTTTAGGAGCTAGCTCAAACAGCTACAATCTGAAGCAAACAAGCCTCGAGAGAGAAGGATTTTAACACTAGTTTCTCTCCAAAGACTACACTGGCTCTCACAGGAATTTCTTCTTGAACACTGAGAGCTAAGAGCTAAGATGGATTGGAATGGAGTGCTTCGCTCTTGTTTTGAATCAAAGAAGACTTGAAGGATTGGCGATGCTTTCTTTCAGAATAATATTCTTCAAAAGTATGTGTTTGTTGTCCTTCTCAGTCTTGAGTCTTGTATTTAAGCTTCTTCTTGAAATTTGAACGTTAAAGATCCGTTGTCTCTCATCCTGGTGTACGTTAGATAGGTCTGCAAGGAAGCTTCTGATCTTCAGTCTTTTATCCTTTAGTACACGCCACAGAAACATTTTAATATCTTGTATCTTGTGTCCAACGTTGTACAAATAAGTCTTGTCAAGTATCTGCAAGTATGTCAACAATAAATAGGAGACAGCTAGGGCTGTCGTTGATCGTTAGTCACAGTTTGGAAAAGATATTGCTAGTTTTAGCAAAGCTCCTTTCTGTCAAAATAAAGATGTAGACAGAATAGCACAATGCTGGAAGATATCGTCTGCATGCATGAGAGATACGTTCAGAGTGCATTGAATGTATAGCAGTCAAACATACGAGATACGACTTTGACTATTCAACGTATATCAAAGAGTGTTGATATAATAATGAAATCGATAGAACAAAGCTGATGCCTTTATGACTTATGAAATCGTTATAAGTTGATAGGCAAATCGTTATTAATAATAATGAACCGTTATAAGCATTTATGAATCGTTGTGAAATACAAATCGTTGTATTTCTGAAGAAATCGATATGAGACTCTTAACAAATCGTTATGAGATGCAAATCGTTCTGAGTTCTAAGAAATCGTTTCGACAAGCAAATCGTTACGAGGTCTAACGAAATCGTTACGAGAACTTAAGAAATCGTTATAGCTAGAAAGTCGTTGTGAGTTCTAAAAAATCGTTACGAGAACTGAAGAAGTCGTTACGGCTAGAAAGTCGTTGTGAATTCTAAAGAAATCGTTGAGAACAACTAAGTCGTTACGGCTAGAAAGTCGTTGTGAATTCTAAAGAAATCGTTACGAGAACTAAAGAAGTCGTTACGGCTAGAAAGTCGTTGTGAATTCTAAAGAAATCGTTACGAGAACTAAAGAAGTCGTTACGGCTAGAAAGTCGTTGTGAGTTCTAAAGAAATCGTTACGAGAACTAAAGAAGTCGTTACGGCTAGAAAGTCGTTGTGAGTTCTAAAAAAATCGTTACAAGTACTGAAGAAATCGTTACGACAGACAAGTCGTTACGCTTTCAAAAGAAATCGTTGCGATGTCTTATAGAATCGTTACGACGGTCAAGTCGTTACGCTTTCAAAAGAAATCGTTGCGATGTCTTATAGAATCGTTACGACGGTCAAGTCGTTACGCTTTCCAAAGAAATCGTTGTGATGTCTTATAGAATCGTTACGATGGTCAAGTCGTTATGCTTTCCAATGAAATCGTTGCGGTATCGATTTGTTTGAAACATCACGACTTTTCGGTCAGAAAGGAAATTGATCATAATACTTATGAAATCGTTATGAACATGTAAAGGAATCGTTCTGATTATCAATAGAAGTCGATATGAAGTATGAAGAAGTCGATGCAATGAGTTGGAAAAAATTATGAAGTGAGAGTCTTACCTGATTGTCTTGAACTTTCTTTTACTTTTATTTCCTGTCCTTAAGGCTCAAGTAATTCATTAGTAATGTTTTGTTAATCATCAAAATTAATATATAAATAAGTGAGTTAATTTATATGGAGAAAGTTTGGTCATCATTTTCAACGTACTAAAAAATGAGTTAAAATATCAAATCGTTATAGTCCATAAAATCGTTACATGCATGGCTTACGAAATCGTTGTGCAAATGAGTTGATATCCATGTAAATTGTTGTGCACTTATAAACAAACCGATGCACATATAAATCGATATATAGGCAAATCGTTATGACTCTATAAGCAAATCGTTATGAGCAAGTTGTCAGAGACAAAATGATGTGAGCAAATCGTTGTTTGATGTATCGAATCATTACGGCGACTAAGTCGTTATATAACTAAACAATCGTTATAGTGACAGAGTCGTTGTGTAACTTTTCGAATCGTTACAAGGATCAAATCGTTATGACGGTATAGGCAAATCATTGTGAACAAGTTGTTAAGAGCAAATCATTGTTCTCACTTAAGAAATCGATGTGAGAGCAAATTGTTGTTCTCACTTAAGAAATCGATGTGAGAGCAAATCGTTGTTCTCACTTAAGAAGTCGTTGTGAGAGTAAATCATTGTTCTCACTTAAGAAATCGTTGTGAGAGCAAATCGTTGTTCTCACTTAAGAAATCGATTTGAGAGCGAATCGTTGTTCTCACTTAAGAAATCGTTGTGAGAGCAAATCGTTGTTCTCACTTAAGAAATCGATGTGAGAGCAAATCATTGTTCTTACTTAAGAAATCGTTGCGATAACCAAATCGTTATGAACCAAGTCGTTATGCTTTCTTAGTGAATCGTTGTGAGATCGATGCGCATTTAGCAAGTCGTTGCGATCTCGAAATCGACTAGACACTTATAAAATCGTTATGATACCCAAAATGATAGAACATATGACGAATCCTTATGTGTATGAAATCGTTATGAGAGTAAGGAGATCGTTATGAATTTATTGAAATCGTTATGATAGAGGAGGAAGTCGTTACAACATATAGAAAATTGATGTGTACTTAGAGAAATTTCATGCTTTGAACTTATTGCTACATAGTAAATGATACTTACCCATTTAGCTTGTTATTCTTTGTTTCATTTCCTATACTCAAATCTCATAGAAAATATGTTAGATTAAACTTTGTTTTTGTTTTGTTAATCACCAAAATGAATATGTAATTAATTTAAATTACATGGGGATAAATTGATCATCATCACCGACTGCATAAGTCGAATGCATTAATTTTAACATGAGTCGGATTGTGTCTTCGACTGCAAGATTTGAAGTTCTGGGACTTAGAAGAATTCAGAGTGAAGATTCAACATGCAATTTATACATGAAATATTTCACCGCAATTTCTTAATACATGATTCAAGTATGAATACATCCTAGCAATTTAATCAGGATTACACATACCTATTTCTCTTCTAATAGATGTAAATCTATCTTCAGGAAGAGGTTTAGTAAAGATATTAGCAAGTTGATTTTCTGTAGAAATAAAATCAAGTAAAATATCACCATTACTTACATGGTCCCTGAGGAAGTGATGTCTAACCTCAATGTGCTTTGTTCTTGAGTGCTGGATAGGATTTTTGGTCAAATTAATTGTGCTTGTGTTGTCACACAAAATTGGCATTTCTTGAAGTATGTGACCATAGTCTTCCAATTGGTGTTTGATTCACAGTAGTTGAGTACAACAACTTCCAGCTGCAATGTATTCAACTTCTGTTGTGGATAATGTCACAGAATTCTACTTTCTGGAAGACCAAGAAATCAAGCACCCTGCAAGTATTTGATAAGTACCACTGGTACTTTTTCTATCTATTTTGCATCTAGCATAGTCAGCATCACTATATCCAATTAATTTGAAATCTGAACATCTGAGATACCATAATCCTAATTTACTTGTATTTATAAGGTATCTAAAAATTCTTTTAACAGCATGAACATGAGATTCTTTAGGATCAGCTTGAAATCTTGCACACAAATATACACTAAACATTATATCTGGTCTACTAGTAGTAAGATAGAGTAGTGATCCTATCATGCTTCTATAGACCTTTTGATTTACTTTTTTGCCAAGTGGATCACTATCTAACTTAATTCCTGAACTCATGGGTGTTCCTAAGGGCTTACACTTGTCAAAATCATATTTAGAAAGTAAATCTGAAATGTATTTGGTTTGACAAATGTGTGTACCTTCCTTGGTCTACTTAATTTGCAACCTAAGAAAATAATTAAGCTCACTCATCATGCTCATTTCAAACTAACTTTGCATAAGGTTTTCAAAGAATTTACAAAGTGATTCATTAATAGATCCAAAAATAATATCATCAACATATATTTGCACTATTAAGATTCCTTCTGAAAATTTCTTATTAAATAGTGTGCTATCAACTTTACCTCTTATAAAATCATGTGATATAAGATAAGCACTTAATCTTTCATACCAAGCTCTTGGAGCTTGTTTTAGACCATATAGTGCTTTCTTTAAACGCAAAATATGATTTGGATATTTAGTATCTTCAAAACCTGGTGGTTGCTCAACATAAACTTCTTCTTTTATAAAACCATTCAGAAAAGCACTTTCAACATCCATTTAAAATAAATTGATGTTTAAAGAGCATGCATATGCTAACAAAATTCTGATTGCCTCTAATCTAGCTACTGTGGCATAAGTTTCATCGAAATCAATGCCTTCCTCTTAGGAATACCCTTGAGCTACAAATCTGGCCTTGTTCCTGGTGATTACTCCTGATTCATCCATTTTGTTTCTGAAGACTCGGTCCCAATAACTGGATGGTCAGAAGGTCTAGGGACAAGAGTCCAAACCTGGCTGCATTGGAACTTATTAAGTTCCTCTTGCATAGCAAGGATCCAAGATTCATCAGCCAGTGCATCATCGATTGTCCTAGGCTCAATTTGAGAAACTAAGGCAGAAAAATCACAATGAATGTTCGTACCTCTTGTTCTTACCTATCTTGAGGATCGCCTATTATATTTTCTCTTGGATGATCTTTGTGATACCTCAATTCTTTAAGCAGTCCTTCTTGTTGTTCTTCTTACTGTTGAAGTTCTTCTAGTGGAGGATCTTCCTTTTCTTCTTCTTTTTCTTCATCTTCAAGAGATGTTTTCTCTATATCCCTGCATAAATCTTCAATACAATCTTCTTCTTCTATTCTTTTGATAGAAGGGTTAGTTTTATCAAATAATATATGCACAGTTTGTTCTATGGTTAAAGTTCTTCTATTAAAAACTTTATATCCTTAAGTTTTGAAATATATCCTAATAAGAATCCTTCATCACTTTTAGCATCTAATTTTCCTAAATTATCTTACCATTATTTAAAATAAAACACTTACAACCAAAAGACCAAAGATGACTGGTGTTTGGCTTCTTTTCTTTGTAAAGCTCATATGGAGTCTTGTTTAGTATTGGTCTGATCATACACCTATTCATGATGTAGTAGGCTGTGTTGACTGCTTCTGCCCAAAAATACCTTGGTAGATTATACTCAGTAAGCATAGTTCTGGCCATGTCTAGCAGTGTTCTATTCTTTCTTTCTGCTACTCCATTTTGTTGGGGTGTGCTTGGTGCTGAAAAATTGTGTTCAATTCCATTCTCTTCATAGAACTTCATGAATTCTTCATTCTTGAATTCTCCACCATGATCAGATCTGATACTGACAATCTAAAATTTCTGATTCTTTTGAACTACTTTGCTGAACTTCAGAAAGCTAAAAAGGTTTCTGATTTGGCTTCCAAGAAGGATACCGAAGTATATCTTGAGTAGTCATCTACTATTAGATAGCCATATACCTTTCCTCTTAGACTGACTGTTCTTAAAGGTCCAAACAAATCCATATGAATGAGCTCTAGTGGCTTGGAAGTTGTAACCACAGTTTTGAACTGAAAAAGATGTCTTGGTCTGCTTTCCTTTTGCACAGCTGAACATATACCAGATTTCTTCATCTTCATCTTTGGAACACCTTTAACTAGGTCATGCTTAATCAATTTCTTGATCACTGAAGTGCTTGCATGCCCCAATCTTCTATGCCACAAATCAGGTTATGCACTTTTGGTAGTTGCAAGACATAAATTTATTTCTTTTAACTCTGCAAATTGTATTGTGTACAGATTCTTCACTCTTTGAGCTTCAAACATAGTCTTTCCATCCTTTTGAATAATACACTTATCATTCTGAAATCTTACTAGATGATCCTTATCACATAATTGACTAATACTTATAAGGTTGTGCTTCAATCCTTCTACATACATGACATCTTTTATCAAATTCTTTTCTTTAGTACCCACTGTTCCACATTCTAAGACTTTTCCTTTACCAATATCTTCTTAAGTGACTTGACCACTTTCATCTCTAAAGCTTGTAAACAACTTCCTATCACCTATCATATGCCTTGAGCCCCCACTATCCAAATATCATTTGGATGCTCTCAGCCGACCCTGTAAATAAAATTAACTTGTAACTTTTGGTACCCAAATTTTCTTGGGTCCTTGATGGTAAGTCTTAGGGATCCAGCGTAAATGTTTGGTTGTGCATGTGCTAACAGTGTGTCCTAACTGATTACAGTGACTGCAACATAAATCAAAAGCATTCTTAATACGTGCAGTGTTATTAAATTTCTATTTTTGTTTATAATCATGCTGATTAACCTTTTTAGGATTTTTAATTCGTTTTTCTTTTACAAATTGAGGTGTTGGATATTTTTTAGGATACACAACATTTTCTTCATTATGATGAGGTGTATATCCTACTTCATATTTTTTCTTATCTGTTCTAGAGCCTTTTAATTTGACAAACAAGGAAGTTTTGCAGTTAGAGATTTTTTCTATAGTAGCGCTTAGGTAACTGTTTTCTTCTTGTAATTTTTCTTCATCTTTAAGTTCTTTTAGGTTTGACTCTAGTTCGATGATTTTACTATTTTTATTTTTGAAGTCTTCACATAATAATTCATTTGCTCTTTTGGTTTCACTTAAACTTTGTCCTAAGCTTTCTGCTTCATTTTTCATAAATGTGTTAGCCTTTTCTTGGTTTAGCAAATTTAATTTAACTATTTTCATTTGCTTAACTACTGTTTTATATTTTTCATATAGCTCATTGAAGGCATCCTCAAGACTGTCAGAATCTGATTCAGAACAAGAAGTAAAAGATGTTTCGGAATTTACCTGATCCAGTCCTGCCATGAGGGCTAGATTTGTCTTTTCTTCTTCTTCATCAGATTCTGAGCTTGAGGAGTCTGAACTGGTGGCCTCTTCATTATCCCATGCTGTTGCCATTGCCTTTTTCTTGTATTTTCTGAACTTCTTTTCTTTGCCTTTCTTCTTGTCAGATCTTTCTGCTTGATCCTTCTTCTTCAGCTTAGAACATTCAGATTTGTAATGTCCTGGTTGATTGCATTTATAGCAAGTTGGCTCCTTCTTCTTATCTTTTTTGAAAAATCTCTTGGAGCCGTACTTCTTCTTGGCAAGAATTCATTGCAATTTCCTTGATACATTGCCTCATCATCACTGTCATCTTATTTTTCTTTGGAGTCTTTAGATGAAGAGGAATCTGCAACCTTCAAAGCATTTGGCATTTTCTTTTTCGAAGAATTTTTAGAAAATCTTTCCATAATAATTTCATGAGCCATGAGGGATCCAATTAGTTTATCAATGGAAAGTTAAGTTAAATCATGTGCTTCCTCAATCGCAGTGACTTTAGGGGTCTAAACATTAGTTAAAGATCTTAGGATATTTCTTACTGTTTCTTCATTAGTAAGAACTTTTCCTAGAGAGCTTAGACCTATTATTATGTTGAAAAGCGATTATACATTTGAGTAATGTTTTCATTAGGAAGCATTTTAAACTATTCATATTAAGATACAAGAATGTCTATTCTAGTTTGTTTAACTCTATGAGTTCCTTCATATGTAACTTGTAGTTTATCCCACATTTCTTTTGCAGTTCTACAAGAACATAATCTATTGAATTCCTTTTTAGAAAGGGCACAACAAACATAATTTTTAGGCTTATAATTTAAAGACATGTTTCTTTTATCAGCTATTGAAAGACCAGATGTGGATTCACCAATGATTTAGAAATCACCTTGTTCTATTACCTGCCACAGATCAAAATCTGTGCCTCTGATGAAGCACTCCATCCGCATCTTCCAATACTGATAATCTTCACCATCAAAGAATGGTGGCCTTGTAACAGACGGGTCTTCATAGTTGTGAGCTTCAGCTGCCATCTCTTCTTAAATCTTTACATTCTTATGAGAAGACCTCACTCTGCTAACACTTGTTGGATCGAAATGGCACTAATGATGTCCTAGAGGGGGGTGATTAGGACTTCTTGTGCTTTTAAAATTTTATCTAAAATTAAATAACACTAAATAAATCTATTAGTATTTAGTGTAGTGTGTGATTCAAGTGTAAATTGGGGGAAATAATCACACAAATGCGCAAGGAGATTTATCCTAGTTCGGCCCTTCCCATATGGAAGTCCTACATCTAGTCCTCAAGCCAACCACTTGAGATTTAACTAATTGCCAATAAACCTTGGCCTTCTCTCACCCTTGAGAGGAATTACAAGCCCACTTGCTCCTAAGCACGTCTTCCCTTACCAGGGGTACAAAACTACCTTTCACAAGGTCTTCCCTACATAAGAGGGGAACAGCAGGAACAATCCTCCTACAGGAATTACACAGAAATGGAATGTAAAGATTCTTGTGTGTTTGCCTCAAGAATGAGCAAGCACACCTAATTCAGAAAGTATAAAGGATTAGAGTTGCAACTCAAATCCTTTCTGAACAAGTAGGGTGGGTAGAAAAAATATCTGAGTACAATTGCCACCCCAAAAAAATGAGACTTCTGTAAGAATGGGAGAGCTTGGAGAGTTTTTCTGAAAGTGGAGCTCTCAATCTTGTAGCCTAGAAGAAGGCTTGTGGAGATCTCTTTCTAGCAGAAGACAGAGGAGAGTTGACGAGAATGCTAGCACAGCTCTTAGTATTCAGTCTCTGAGTTCTCTATTGTCTTCTTTCAAACTTCAGCTTTTTTTATAATCTTCATAAAGAATGTAGCCGTTTGAAAAATGGCTGTTAGAGATCTGGCCGTTTAAGAAGAGACCTTGGATCCTTTGGATGCTTGTAGAGTTTGTTATCCATAGGTCCTTCTGTCTTTGCTTCTTTTGTTTCTTGGACGAGGCTTGCAGCTTCACAGCTAAGAGGTCAACTTCCAATTAAATAGACTGTGAAAGCTCCATGCTGAAAATGTGCTTCATTAAATATCCTGCAGCAAAGACATGACCAAAAGGACAAGGTACCTCCACACTTTCTGAGGTAGGTAAGTCATAGACAAATAAAAAGTATGGAAACCTCGGACATATAGCTTTTCAGACTAATAAAAGATGGACAAGCAGTTTGCAAACAAAGGTATGGACAAGTTCTGACAGTGGTAGGTGAGCCTTTGTCAGATGCCATGCGCCTGAAAATAATAAATGCAACATATCTTCTGTATTGGAAGAAAATTTGGACTACTGTCATGAAGCAAGAGATCAATTTGAACAGATGTATTCAATTATATTCATTTGACAATTTTAGAAGTATATTTTAAGTATAATATGTCTTATCATGTCAGGAAATATTAGACAGAGAAAATATTCAGTCAATGTAGATTTTAGTGGAAATCATATCAAGGAAGATAAAATGATATGCAATCAAAATTTCATAACATGATAAAATAGTATCTTCATAGAAAAAATACAAGTACAAGACTTGTTAGTGAAGTCGAATTCAGAAGAGAGTGCAATTCGACTCTAGGAGTCGAAGACAGAAAAATGAGAAATAGGCTAATTTGACTTCATCAGAAGTTACTTTGAGATAATATCATTCGACTTTGCAAGTCGGATAGAAGAGTATTTGTAAGTCATAATTCAACTTCCATGGAGTTAGACAGGACCAGACAAGGGATTCGACTTTGGAAGTAGGATATAGAAGAATTCGAATTCTCAGAGTTGAAGTCCAGAATGAAGTATCCGACTGTAGGAAGTCGGATTTGATAGTCGGATAGACTGGACTTAGAAAATTTTAGAGATGATCTAGTGCAGAACTTTTCGATTCTAAAGGAGTCGGAGTCGACAGTCGGATTGTGATCTGTGGACTTAGACAATTATTGAGATAGAGTTTGTCCAAACTATTTTTTTGTGATAAGTATATTTAATTTGTAGAAAGTCTTTTAATGGATTTGTCATAGCAAAAACACATGGTTTTAACAATTTAAAATCTTAAATTATTTTCATAGGGGTGGTTGCTCTACAAACCAAATTTAAGTCAATGACAAATTTCTTGTCAAATGAAAGTGTCTCAATTCCAACTACTACCACTCAAAGTAGGAGTGATTTATGTCCTCTTTTAGGTAACTTATATTACGTTTTCATTTATTGTAGACATTCATTTTTAAAAAATTCATTATTTTTCTTAGATATGATCTTTTTTAAATCCTTCTTTTTATTTTAGATATGTCATGTCCCCGAACCCTTATGACCATGTTGAACCCAAATATAATGTTATTCTTCTTAATGATGCAAGTGTAGCTACGGGTGCTGCTACTTCAAGCTTCTCATCCTCAAATGATTGGCAGAAGGTGATTCTATCTCAGCTGAACTTACTTGGAGATGGAGCTCGTCTAAAAGTTACCTTTTAACTGCATTTATTCACTTGTTTGTGACTGATCCAATTAGTCCTTTGCAAACTAGTTCATGGGAGCAAAACAAATGTTGATTAGTTTTAGAAAAATTAGTCATCTACATCACAAAACATAGATCACCAGGGAGTTCACAAAATTGGCAAATCTAGTCATATCCTGACATGTTAGTTACTCAAGTGTATGAGCTCAGGCAGCATAAATTGGGTCTCTTTTGAGTACACTGCATGCATCCCATTCAACGTTCTTTCCAATAAGGCTACATGTTGTTTCATTGCAATTAGACATCCCATATGTAAATTTTTTATGTCTATGAGGGTGTTCATACATAGAATAAGAAACTTAAACTCTTTCTTCTTTTCACAGGTCAACTTGGGAGGCACTTATTTTGTTTTTGTGCTCTGTTTCATCTCTAGGAGGTAATTTAGGGGTATTAAGATGTTTTGTAAGGACTGTTTGAATTCTCTATATTAGTATTATGTCTAGACTTACCAAAAAAAAGTGCCTTCTTTTGGTAGTTGCAAGTTTTATCGCCAATCTTATAATGTGGTATGTCTTTGCTTTTTGAAAACAAGTCGCAATTTAGTTCTTATTTAACATTGTATCATGTATGTTCTTGTGACATCAGCTGATGCTGTAATAGAAAGAGTAGAAAGTCCCAAGAAGCATTGGTCATGTGCAAATGTGTGTTTCTGGCAAATGTTGGGTTTGTTGATGATCTATGAGAGTCAATGTAGATCTTCTTATCATGGATTGAGAATTAATTTCTTTGTTAGTAAGAAAATCACACTACTGCTTCTGCATCATACAGGTGGGTTTTCATGTGGCATCACAGACTTCTAAGTAATGACAGACACTGAAATTTTATTCAGTGGGGTCACTCTATTAATCCAGTGGGGTCACTCTCTTTAGAAATAACTTATAACTAAATCAATTTAAAGAAAAATTTTAAACTACCTAATAGGATTTTAAAATTCTAGTGGTGTCTTAAAACTCCACTGATTATACTCTAGATCTGCCTATATTTCTGAGCCACTGATAATGGAATTTCATATTGCTACCGACAGATATATGCCATTCTTTTTGTAAACCTGCATCTATTCTGATAGTCCCATCTTCTGCATGCTTAGATATCTGTCCCAGCTGAGAGAATATTCTATTGTTGTTCTTTGGTTAATGTGCACTATTTGTCTCTCATTATGTGCCGGAGTTTGCATCTTGTGTTCTCACATAAGTGCTGCTCATGCACAGGATGACATAACTTTGGTGTTTTCCTCTTAATAGTTGTGTTCTATAATCATGACAAATTAATGGACCCATTATAAGGATGTGGAAGTACAATACTATCAATTGACGTAGTACTCTATCGAGAGCTCGATTGGGACTCTTTATCTATTTTGTTGTTCAATAGACACTATTCTTACATCAATGGAGGTGACCAGAGCGTTTACCTTGTTTCCTACAATTGATTCTGCCATTTGTTTATAAGTTCAAACAATCTTGATTTTGTTAGAAATTACTTGTATTGGCTAAGTATCCATTCTTTTACCCTTTTTATTTCTAGTTTCTAGATTTTTTTTTCCATTTCTTTGTATCTTCATCTAACGTTTTTTTTTTGTCATGGTCCTTGACATATTTTCTTCTTCTATATAAATACAGTGAAACTTGTATAAAGCGGTAAATCTGACATGAAGAGTGAGGGAATTTATACTCTAGGAGTGTCAAATTCATAGGAACATTTGGTAAGTCCATGGTCTTTGAATTCTATTAGATAGCTATAGTGAATAAATAGTATGTCTGAGATGTGTCTAAAATATCACAACTAATATTTGTTGTAGTGTGGGTGTTTTTGAATTTATCCTGATAAATATTAATGTGACATATTTTATTAATAATGTTACTTTAATATGTTATTAAATGGTGTTACGAAAGGGTCTGATAGCTGCCCTAAGGGTGGTTCTAGTAGAGAATGTAGAAACAACGAGACAGTGTGATGTTAACACCTTGAAGTCATTGCCAGGTGAAGCTCCATTAGGTTTATCCACCCAACCCACTGCCCTTCGTGCAGTTATCGCCCTATGTTTCATTGCACTACAACACTTTCTCATTCTTGCAGTAAAGTTTTGCGGAGAATGATACAAAGCAATGTGTAATTTCCTAGGATCTCAACAATGTATTCATCAATGATTGTTTAGTTAGCAGCTTTATTTGCTCTATTTTCCAGGATTATGGCAAAGTTAGGTGATGGACAGGGTGATTCTATCGTGTACACAACATAAATCTGTCTTCTTTACATTTGGGAAAATCGAAGTAAGTGTAAAAGTGCTTATAATTATCTATTTGTTTTGACAGCATCTGTATATTTCCAAACTAGTGAACATGTAGTATCACATCAAGTGACTTGGACATAAAGGAATGGCAGTTGGGAAGGAATTTGAAGACTAAGACACAAAGGAGGAAGAAGAGGATAAGAAACAAGAACTTGAAGAATAAAGGAAATGTCAAAAAGAAATGTTGAATTTGGAAAGAGGGATCTTAGTAAATTGATGTTCTTTCTTTTCATTGTATATGTAGATGACAAAGTGGACTTTTGGTATAGCATGTGCATGTGGATGTGTATTTTGTGCAGAAAGAATTAATACATACATTTGAATATAATGTGGATTTGTTTTTGCAAAAATAAATATCTGAATGTGTATGTTATAGGGGAAAAATATGTGGATGTGTATATTTTATAAATTAGTGTAACATTTGCATGTATATCTTGTAAGTGGCAAATATCAATATATTAATATTACAAAAATAAAAAAAATGGCTCAAATGAATGGTCGACGATTCTCCAACTGTCAAGAATTACATTTTTCAATGTCAATATATTAAAAATAAAAAATATAAAAAATGGTTTAAAAGAATGGCCGACTATTTTCAAACCGTCGAGAATTATGTAAAAACATGCGGAATAGGCGACCGTTTTCATAAGACGACAGTTCAAAAATAGTCATTTAAAAAATTGCCAACCCTTAAGTAGTCGACTGTAAAAAGATGACTGTGAAACCACTGTCTAAACATTTGCCGACTAAAAATGATCGGCCTTGCTAAAAGCGCCGACTGTTTTAGCGGTCGGCGTTAAACCACTTTGTACTAGTGTATAATTATATAGTCCTCCTTTTAACGGGACAAGTCCCGCCTCAATTGAACTTTTCTGTTAACATTTTATACTAATATATACTATCAAGGGGGCTATACATCTAATCAATAATTAGTTAAAAGTTTAATGGGCCAAAACTTGCTAAATAGACCGAAATGCGATGAATTAATGGACTCACAAAATTGTGGCCTTACAACTAGCAGAAGCTTATTTCCTGGTCTAACCTCCTCTCAATGACACTCAATTGACCAAGCTAGTTGTCCCTCTCCATGATTACCGATTCAGATCACTTCTTATCTCGGTGAGAAAACAATTAATCACACTTTGAATATGGTCATATAGAAAATAACTTTCTGCCCATTAGATAATCAGCTTAATAATGATACAGTGTAGTGGACTGCTCGTTGATTTTATTGATGAGAACACTTGTGAAAGTGCAGATATGCCCAGTCATCCTGCACTTCCCCCTCCCATTGGTGGGAATGAAACTGCCACATAGACCTCTCTCCTCTTTTCCACCAATGGGTGGGGAGAAGTGTAGGATGATTAGGCATTTCTGCACTTCACAAGTGCAGAAAGCCTTTCTCTTTATTGATTGATCCACATCATATAACATGGCATGACGTGGTGAGGATGTCGACCAAAAGCCTTGGATGGTGGTGATGACTAACAACAGCGAGTAGTTGTTTGTGATTAATAATTGATGATCGGTGGCTAACGAATGACAACTAGCGACCTTAATTTGTTAGGAAAAATCTAGCCTTTGTCAGCCCATCGACCAGCATTTGTTAGCCAAAAGTTTGTATCTATTAGTTAAAGTCATGTAATTTTCACCCACGTTTTATTATTTTCAACAAAAAGTCACTATGTCAGCCAAAGTCTACCGTACATATATATATCAGCTAAAACGTACTATTTGTTAGCCTAAACCCATTATTTATCAAACAAAATTAGTTAGCTGTTACCGCTCTTGTTGCCATCATCAAATATTGTTGTTGGTTGTCACTACTAGTCCATCAACATCTATCGCCATGTTTTTTGTCATCATCATCTTCGCTGCCTCAAGCTAGCTAATTATGTAATCGTGTGACATGACCTTATATTCTAATTACTTGTGAGTAATTCAATCAATTTTATTACGATTGAGCAAAAACATTAGTTCTTGGTGATGTGCCACATTATTGGCGTCAAGGATTCCGTTTGCGGGAGGTTAATTAATTTAGAGCACATCTCTCAATGCGAAACAGCAAGTGATTATGAATTATCATGCATCAGCGAAACCTCTTCCCAAATCTCAGGGGGGGGGGCATTCATGAGAAAGAAATGGTTGTCCATAATGAGGCCGAGGTGTGCGTATTTAAATACAACGGTTGATCCCGAGTGTGTGAGAAATTAAGAGATCGCATTGCCCAAAGCAAAGACATCGTACACAATTTTTTTTTCTCGGGCCCTTGATGGATCCAAAATAACTATATGTAGATTCGTGTTGCATGCATATCTACGTATGTCATTCAGGAATTCACGGTGGGAAGCAATTAAGGAGTGGTGAGAACGGAGGAGGTTGCATCCCACGGTTGGTCGTGCCAAGCATGCATGCACCGTCTACCAGGCTATCTTCAAGATATAATTAACATTGTTAGTCAAACAAATACGCATTTAAATCGAGCACTCACCTGGTCTCACCTAGCACAGGGAGACGCCATCTCATACGTCATCCCCGTCACCTTTCCCCCTTTGACATTCCGTATGTGTAAACCCTAATTAGTGGGATAGATAGTTACGTTTATAGATGAGTGCGGATCCTCTCGCAACGCGGGAGGAGGGGACTCCCGCAGTCACCAGCCCCATGGTGACGCCTGGCCCTCCTCCTCCCCACTTCCGTCCTTCCTCCCCACTTCCCATTTCAACCGGTCATCCGGTTCTCCCCCCTTCCGTCCCTCCTCCTTCTCATTTAATTCCCATTTAATTCCCAGGTCCAACCGAGTTCCCCCACCCCAAGCTTCCCACCCAGTTAACACATCTTTTTTTTTCCCCTTAATTTTAAATTTTAATTTTAAAATCCGATTGTAAAGGATGTCAATGTTTATTTTATAACTTTTTCTTAAATATAAAAACAAATATCATTAAAAAATATAATATTAATATCTGTCAGATTCGAGACTGTAACATCCTGAAAAGTATTAATAGTTGTAAAATATGAATAATATGGTTATTATATCTCATTATTATGAGATTGAAATAATTAATATCTGAAATTAATTGATACTAATAAACGTTACTTTAATGTCGTACAGAGAGATGTGCGCTCCGACAGAACGATACCGAAAAATTATAACGAAAATAAAATCTGAGAACACCATAATTTCTAAAAAATATGGTGACATCAGAAATGTAAATATCTGGATTTTTTGACGTACGGATTTCGAAATTAAGTCGATGTAACTATTTTTCGGATGATTTTTCATCCAATGCAAAATAAACTCTAAAAATTAAACTAAAATCACCATAATCTATAAAACCATTGCATTAGCCTATGGCTACATTTCAACACAAATGTATATCATTTGAATGTTTTTCAATAAGTTCTTTGGGTCAGCTGATTTTTAAGTTATTTACGGTAACCATTTTAACCAATTATTATTATTTTTCTTAGCTTTAAATTCTTATTCTAAAATCGGATTGTGAAATATGTCATTTTTTATTTTATAGTTTTTTTTAATTTAAAAATAAATATCATTAAAAAATATAATATTGATGTCTATCCAGTTCGGGTCTGTAACGTCCTGAAAATTTTTAATAGTTGAAAATTATGAATAATATAGTTATTAGACCTCATTATTATTATGAGATTGAAATAATTAATATTTAAGATTAATTGATATTAATAAAAGTTATCTTAATGCTGTAAAAAAAGATGTGCGCTCCGACATGGCGACACCGAAAAACTGTAACAAAATAACATTCAAGAACGCCATAATTTTCAGAAAAAATTGGTGACATTAGAAATATAAATATCTGGATTTGTTGACGTACATATTTTGAAATTAAGTCGATGTAACTATTTTCCAGACGATTTTTCACCCAGTGCTTATGGTTACATTCAGGTGCATATGTTTGCGTTCACGTGCATATGGTTGCATTCACATGTATATGGTTGCATTCAGGTGCGTATGGTTGCATTCAGGTGCGTATGGTTGAATTCAAGTGCTTATGGTTACACTCAGGTGCATATGGTTACATTCACGTGCTTATGGTTGCATTCAGGTGCATATGGTTGCATTTAGGTGCTTATGGTTGCATTCAGATGCATATGGTTGCATTCAGGTGCTTATGGTTACATTCAAGTGTATATGGTTGCATTCAAATGCATATGGTTGCATTCAAGTGCTTATGGTTGCATTCAGATGCATATGGTTGCATTCAGGTGCTTATGGTTGCATTCAAGTGCTTATGGTTGCTTATGATATGCACCTGAATGCAACCATAAGCACCTGAATGCAACCATAAGCACCTGAAGCAACCATAAGCACCTGAACGCAACCATATGCACCTGAATGCAACCATAAGCACCTAAATGCAACCATATGCACCTGAATGCAACCATAAGCACTTGAATGCAACCATAAGCACCTGAACGCAACCATATGCACCTGAATGCAACCATAAGCACCTGAATGCAACCATAAGCACTTGAATGCAACCATAAGCACTTGAATGCAACCACAAGCACCTGAATGTAACCTTATGCATCTGAATGCAACAAATATCATTAAAAAAATAATATTAATATCTGTTAGATTCGAGACTGTAACACTCTAAAAAATTTTAATATATGAAAATTATGATAATATGGTTATTAGACCTCATTATTATTATGAGATAGAAATAATTAATATCTGAAATTAATCCAGATTTGTTGACGTACGGATTTCGAAATTAAGTCGATGTAACTATTTTTCGGACGATTTTTTACCTAGTGCAAAATAAACTCTAAAAATTAAACTAAAATCACCATAATCTATAAAACCATTACTTAGCCTATGGCTACAATTTCAACACAAATGTATATCATTTGAATGTGTTTTCAATAAGATCTTTGTGTCAGCTGATTTTTAAGCTATTTACGGTAACCATTTTAACCAATTGTTTTTTTTCCTTAGCTTTAAATTCTTATTCTAAAATCGGATTGTAAAATATGTCATTTTTTTTTTTATAGTTTTTTTTAATTTAAAAATAAATATCAATAAAAAATATAATATTGATGTCTATCCAGTTCGGGTCTGTAACGTCCTGAAAATTTTTAATAGTTGAAAATTATGAATAATATGGTTATTAGACCTCATTATTATTATGATATTGAAATAATTAATATCTAGGATTAATTGATATTACTAACATTATCTTAATGCCTACAAAAAGATGTGCGCTCCGACATGGCGACACCGAAAAACTGTAACAAAATAAAATCCGAGAACACAAAGGTTGCAGATTCAATTCAGGTGCACATGGTTTCATTCATGTGCCTATAGTTTCATTTAAGGTAGAAAAATTTTGCATATAGGTGCATAATGTGGCATTCAGGTGCATAAGGTTGCATTCAGGTGCTTCTGGTTGAATTAAGTGCTTATGGTTGCATTAAAGTGCTTATGGTTGTATTCAGGTGCTTATAGTTGCATTCAGGTGCATATGGTTGCATTCAGGTGCATATGGTTGCGTTCAGGTGCATATGGTTGCATTCATGTGCTTATGATTGTATTCAAGTGCTTATGGTTGCATTCAGGTGCATATGGTTGCATTTAGGTGCTTATGGTTGTATTCAGGTGCATATGCTTGCGTTCAGGTGCTTATGGTTGCATTCAGGTGCTTATGGTTGCATTCAGGTGCATATGGTTGCGTTCAGGTGCATATGGTTGCATTCAGGTACTTATGGTTGCATTCAAGTGCTTATGGTTGCATTCAGGTGCATATGGTTGCATTTAGGTGCTTATGGTTGCATTCATGTGCATATGGTTGCGTTCAGGTGCTTATGGTTGCATTCAGGTGCATATGGTTGCATTCAGGTGCTTATGTTGAATTCATGTGCATATCATAAGCAACCATAAGTATTTGAATGCAATCATAAGTACCTGAATGCAACTATATGCACCTGAATGCAACCATAAGTACTTGAATGCAATCATATGCATCTGAATGCAACCATATACACTTGAATGTAACCATAAGCACCTGAATGCAACCATATGCACCTGAGTGCAACCATAAGCACCTAAATGCAACCATATGTACCTGAATGCAACCATATACACCTGAATGCAACCATAAGCACCTGAATGCAACCATATGCACCTGAATGCAACCATAAGCACCTGAATGCAACCATAAGCACCTGAATGCGACCATATGCACCTGAATGCAACCATAAGCACCTGAATGCAACCATGTACACCTGAATGCGACCATATGCACCTGAATGCGACCATATGCACCTTAATGCAACCATATGCACCTGAATGCAACCATATGCACCTGAATGCAACCATATGTACCTGAATGCAACCATAAGCACTTGAATGCAACCATACGCACCTGAATGCAACCATACGCACCTGAATGCAACCATAAGCACTTGAATGCAACCATATACATCTGAATGCAACCATATACACTTGAATGTAACCATAAGCACTTGAATGCAACCATAAGCACCTGAATGCAACCATATGCATCTGAATGCAACCATAAGCACTTGAATGCAACCATATGCATCTGAATGCAACCATATACACTTGAATGTAACCATAAGCACCTGAATGCAACCATATGCACCTGAATGCAACCATAAGCACCTAAATGCAACCATATGTACCTAAATGTAACCATATACACCTGAATACAACCATAAGCACCTGAATGCAACCATATGCACCTGAATGCAACCATAAGCACCTGAATGCAACCATATACACCTGAATGCAACCATAAGCACCTGAATGCAACCATATGCACCTGAATGCAACCATATGCATCTGAATGCAACCATATGCACCTGAATACAACCATAAGCACGTGAATGTAACCATATGCATCTGAGTGTAACCATAAGCACTTGAATGCAACCATACCCACCTGAATGCAACCATATGCATGTGAATGCAACCATATGCACCTGAATGCAACATATGCACCTGAATGTAACCATAAGCACTGGGTGAAAAATCGTCCGAAATAGTTGCATCGACTTAATTTCGAGATATGTACGTCAACAAATCCAGATATTTATATTTCTAATGTCACCAATTTTTTCTGAAAATTATGGTGTTCTGAATTTTATTTTGTTACAGTTTTTCGGTGTCGCCATGTCGGAGCGCACATCTTTTTGTACGGCATTAAGATAACGTTATTAATATCAATTAATCTTAGATATTAATTATTTCAATCTCATAATAATAATGAGGTCTAATAACCATATTATTCATAATTTTCAACTATTAAAAATTTTCAGGACGTTACAGACCCGAACTGGATAGACATCAATATTATATTTTTTAATGATATTTATTTTTAATTTAAAAAACTATAAAATAAAAAATGACATATTTCACAATCCGATTTTAGAATAAGAATTTAAAGCTAAGGAAAAAAATAATAATTGGTTAAAATGGTTACCGTAAATAACTTAAAAATCAGCTGACCCAAAGATCTTATTGAAAACACATTCAAATGATATACATTTGTGTTGAAATTGTAGTCATAGGCTAATGCAATGGTTTTATAGATTATGGTAATTTTAGTTTAATTTTTAGAGTTTATTTTGCATTGGGTGAAAAATCATCCGAAAAATAGTTACATCGACTTAATTTCGAAATCCGTATGTCAAAAAATCGGATATTTACATTTCTGTTGTCAACATATTTTTTTAGAAATTATGGTGTTCTCAGATTTTATTTTCGTTATAATTTTTCGGTATCGTTCTGTCGGAGCACACATCTCTCTGTACGACATTAAAGTAACGTTTATTAGTATCAATTAATTTCAGATATTAATTATTTCAATCTCATAATAATAATGAGATGTAATAACCATATTATTCATATTTTACAACTATTAAAACTTTTCAGGATGTTACAGTCTCGAATCTGACAGACATTAATATTATATCTTTTTAATGATATTTGTTTTTATATTTAAGAAAAAATTATAAAATAAAAATTGACATCCTTTACAATCGGATTTTAAAATTAAAATTTAAAATTAAGGGAAAAAAAAACAAAAGATGTGTTAACTGGGTGGGAAGCTTGGGGTGGGGGGTGGGGGGGACTCGGTTGGATGACCTGGGACTTAAATGGGAATTAAATGGGGAGGAGGAGGGACGGAAGGGGGGAGAACCGGATAACTGGTTGAAATGGGAAGTGGGGAGAAAGGACGGAAGTGGGGAGGAGGGAGGGCCACGCGTCACCGTGGGGCTGGTGACTGCGGGAGTCCCCTCCTCCCGCGTTGCCAGAGGATCCACACTCGTTTATAGATACAAGGGGAAAGAGAGACACGTGCTGCATTGCATTGGATCCGTACGTGTCAAGTGGACCACTCAGCCACGTGAACAAGTATTGTTTACAGAATTGATGTTAATATCATTAATGCTTTTGGTCTTCCGCGATCTGCCTTTAATCGTGGAGGCCACATCTTAGTTCGAAATCAACCCCCCACGACCGTGCGCACGGCAGAGATCCACAATTTCCATAATTGACCCTGGAAGGTCAACCGAGTACGTGTCGGGTCCAGGCGCGTCTCCCAAGTGTGCCATTTGTTGGACTGCTACTTACGTCGAGCCACGTAGGATTCCTCACGGGGGAACCGCGACCGCGGTGGCGCGTCACTGGTTGCCGCGTCCCTCCGCGATGCCCACCCTTGCACGTAGCGTTGGGCCAGCCCGCAGCGGCGAGCACACGCACCCGATGGACGGCCGCGATGCGTTCTCTCTTGACACCCCCTCGTGATCGTCTAACAGCCGCTTGATCTGGTGGGACCCGTCGTGGTTACAGACGAGAGGCTTCTGTGTTGTGTCGTCCCGGCGGCGGCAGTCTTCGCATATGAAGAGAATCAAGAGATTCCCGCCGGGCCGTCGAGACATCTACATGCAGGGGTGTGCAGAATGAGAAATACTTAGTGTGTATTTTGGTGTGCATTAAGTATGATACATTTATTAGGAGATTAACATCTCCTCTATCTAATTTTTTTAAATCTCAAAAGATAAATGACACATTAAGGCGTACCCAAATTAACACACACCATAAATATGCACTAAATATTTCTCGTGGAGAATATTTCAGTATCGTATTCACAAGGAACCCAACCGGAAACCCTCTACCTACGTACTAGTGTACATGGTATTTCTTTTCCTCCTTATATCATAAGATATCGACAGAGCATCACGGTTTACGTAGGCTTCAATTATTCTAAAGTGTCTTAGGCCTCGGCCACGTACGTACATCCTTCCTCTTCTCATTTACCCGTTTTGTAGTCTCTCCATATATGTATGCCCTGCCCGCTCTCTCAAAATCTATCAACCTAACCGTATGTGTCTATATGCGTATACTTTTATCTATAACCATCACTTTCACCTACCACAGATATATACTTCACCTAGACAGACGGGAAAGGAGAATGCAAAGTAGTCTGTTAAAGCTACTCATATGTGGATGTACATATATATAGATCCAACGCTGTCAACTTTGGAGCCTACCCAAGCTGTATGTAGAGCATGATCGCCTTAATTGCTCTCCTAAATGGAGGAACATGGGAAAGGAAAGTTAAGGCAGGAAAATTCCGTGAACTGAGATATCGTATGGAAGCACACCTCCACCTGAATGAGAAGTATAAAATCAGTATTAACCTAACAGGTATTGTTTTTGAGCGCACGCCTGGACGTGTTGAAGACGATGTCGACAGCCCATGCAAAGGGAGAATATTCTCCGGATATGAAGGTTGCCATGTGGATGCACGCATGGACACAATTACGCCTGTGCGTGTATTTTAGCATGCTTAGGGTTTCGAACCCAGCTGCAGGTACTTAGTCAAACTGCAGCTTAATTTGCGTCTCCATCACTCATCTGTTCAGATCATACGTACCCATAGCTAGCTAGAACTCATGTTTGACAGGATCACTTGTGGGATCTTAACCTTCATCAATATATTGAGTTTGCAGTGCGTGTGACAACATGTTGAGCTGGATCAAAAACACGGTCATCCTAGAGTGTTTTACAGAAAATAGTTTAGTAAAATTATTTGGTAACACAACTCTTAACACACCAATTAAAATACACCACAAACTCCTCATTGAATGTCACTTTAGTGTGTTACTAAATAGTGTTACAACATAATTTCTCGTATTTTAAAGTGTTCAAGAAAACGTCTATACATCATTTCTTGTCTTGGATTTCGGAGAGTACGTTTTGATATTCAAATTAATACAGCCCCTCTTACTCAGTTCAGCATTGATGGTTATTGATAGTATCGAACTGATAATTGAACACTTGGTCAGCCTAAGGGAATCCTCTCCTGCGCATTAATGCAACAGCTTGTTACCCACCATTTTGGTTGTCTTGCTCGTTGGAATGAGTTGGGATCAATTGAGTTCATATCATAGAGCAGCCTAAACCTTCTTTTCTTTAATCAAACCTTGTGCATGAAGGACCACAAAAAATCAAATAAAATATCACAATCTGGTAGCTCATTGATGGCAATTAATTGCACTTGATCCACTCTGTTCCTTACAATAATATAGGACGCTCATCTTTCATTCAAACTGGTTCCAATGCATGTTCAATCTCCTTAGACAACCGGAAAAGAAGTTGGAAGCACGACGTCTCGTTTGATATTGGTAATGATCTTATACTCCACCATATTGCAGATAAAATTGTCGTAGGACTTGATGCAAAGACATGCCAATCAATTAAAGTCATGCCCACTAATCTTGTTTTCTATACACAAGTCCAAATTCTACATGAACACTGCTTTAAATGCACCTGAGGCAGTGTTGGAGGAAGCGTTTTGATCAATTGAATGGTGAAAGGCCTTCTATTGACCTAATAGGCTAATGGGACCTAGTGTTTAATGAGGCCACTGTAATATATTCAGTTAAGGATGATTAATTAAGTTATTACTTTCTAATCTGTTTGACTGGATTCGGAAAATCTTTAATGAAACAATTGTCTGACCCCATGCATGTCTGGTGATCCTAAACAAATATATCATGTCAATAAAAGCGTTCATTGTTTAATACCCAGTTCTTATTTTTGCCACATTTTTATTGTACCCAGCCAGGCAGAACTTAATTATCTTAAAAGGATCTGAATTAATAGGCTGTCACTGGCCTTAAACACCGCGATCAGGTGCCAACAGCAGGGATTAACGCTTTCTAACACGTTCGGAAGCAGTTTGGAACATGACATTGTCCCCTAATCATCATGCAGTACTCGTACATAATCTCCTGCTTGAGAGAGCATTGGTCGGGTTGATTCCAAGTCCTTGAACTGATTTTACCTTCTTGCCACAGTGAATTAAGAGAATGTCTATTGTGCTTGCATGCACTAATTAATAGTCTTTAGGTCTTTGCAGACTCTAGAAAGAGATTTTGGATACTTTGCAATGTGCACCGTGTGATCTTCAATTAGCACACGATCGATCGTACATTTCTGGATACACCTAGAAAAAAAATTGTTTCGGATCGTGGACATATGAGGGATAGGGTCTCTAAGTTTGGAGATCTGACAAAGCACTTATGTAGAATGGCCAATCTCTCACCCGGTATTAACTGTTACCTGGCCCCATTCTATTGAAATACCGTGTGCTACCATGCATGTCTTCAAGTTTAACCTTCAAGTATCTGTCGGAAAATATAAGAAAATAACTCAAGGTTAATTAGTGATCCTAGTAATATATACTAAGCATTTATTGCTCATCAAATGTGCACTTATGGCTGTAAGATGGAAGCCCAAGTTTCTATGTCATGCACAATCACAAGAAGCATCCTTAATTGTAGATACATTCTACTTCCAACTTATAAGGTGGCTGGATTAGATTACTTATACCGGTTGGGGGGGGGGGGGGGTGACAAGTGCCCTCTTGGGATATATATACCTTTTGGAGGCCAACACTCTCACATGGCAGGATTAGGCTTCCCCTAGTTGCCCTGGTTAGGTCGGCAATCGGGAGTGTTGGGCATGTGAAGGAGTGAATGCAACAGCTTGGCTTAACTCCCCATTATCTGTCACTTATATCATCGATCTTCTCCCTGCCATAAAGACGGAGCATAGAATGCCCGTTCAGATGCATGCTTGGCTCTTCCAGTCCTTTGATATTAAACAAAGCCACACGCCCAGACACATATGAGTTTCATAACATGTCCTGTCGCGGGATGGTTAATGATCTCTATGGAAAGAGGGAACACTATCAAGTACTCGAGATAAACTAGTAGATCTTCATGCAGTTCTGCTAAGGGTTCTAAATTCCAACGTAATCGCCTGCTTGCGCCGAATATCATTCACACAGTAATTATATACAGACAGAACCCGGAACCCGACCCCATGGAATTTTATATATAGCCGCCGTGGAAACTGGTGAAATAGGAGTAATTAGCACAGTTCAAGACCAAAAATATGGATTAGAAAATGATCAGATATAGCGTGGTGCTTCAATCATATTGCTGCGTCTCACCGAACCCGAGACGCTGTTTGGTGCAGTTTCATGCCACCCCAGCAAAATACAGTCTCATCTTCATGTCTGTTTTGGTAGGAGGATACCTATCCCATGGCTAATTAAGTTATGATCTATGAATAGCTTAATCCACTCGCGAACTTATTTTGCTTTGGGAGAAGAAAAAAAAGAGAATATTTTTACGAGTGAAATGGGTAGAAATATTATTCAACCTCCGGCTTGATTGGTAGGAAGGTTGACTTCTTAGGTCACGAAACATGGAGTCTGACTCCCGATCAATCAGATTGGAGCCAAGCAAGATTTTGCTACCGTTTCACGAGTTGTAATCCTTCTCAAAAGAAAAAAAAAAAAAGAAAAGGAGGGGGGGGGGGGGTTTGGATAACCCACTCATGAATTAGAAAGTTACCCCACCCCGATGCCGGGTAGGGTTATCCATGGATAACCAACTGTAGCACCCTGAAAATTAGTGATAAATTAAGAGGAACAATTTGGGCCTTAATAAAGTCTTGACCAGTAAACAATATAATATTAACCCCAATAAGATAATTATCAGACCTTGTTCAACAATCAGTGTGAGTACACACCAATGGATATGCAACTATGTGTATAACAACAATCAGTAGAAATATAATAGTAATTGATGTTTAAAGGAGCAATTGATGTTAGTTAGCAATCGATATTTAATGATAATTGATGTTAATGATAATCGATGTTATTAACAATCGATATTTAATGATAATCGATGTTAGTGACAATCAATGTTCAATGATAATTGATGTTAATAGCAATCAATGTTTAATAATAATCGATGTTAGTGACAATCGATGTTTAATGATAATTGATGTTAGTAGCAATCGATGATAATCGATGTTAGTAGCAATCTATGTTACATGGCAATCGATGTTGGTCCGCAAAGCAATCTATGTTACATGGCAATCGATGTTGGTCCGCAATTGATGTTTAAGGAGGTAATCGATGTTAAGGAAGCAAATGATGTTTAAGGAGGTAATTGATGTTAAAGAAACAATCGATGTTTTAAAGGCAATCGATATATTAACTTCGACTGATCATGACCAAAACAAAGTGGACTTCGTATATGATGAAGTTAGCTTCGATTGATCATGCTCGACGAAAACAAAGTAGACTTTGTATATGACGAAGTTAGCTTCGACTGATCATGACCAAAATGAAGTGGACTTCGTATATGCCGAAGTTAGCTTCTACCAATCATGACTAAAACGAAGTGGACTTCGTATATGATGAAGTTAGCTTCGACCGATCATGATCAAAACGAAGTTAGACTTCAGATATGATGAAGCTAGGCTTTGGCTGACTACGACCAAATTGTGTATGACTTTGTATATGACGAAGTTACCGATCATTGTCAAACTATAAAATCCGTGTTAATTATATATCTGATAATAAAAAGGGGTTAGTTAAGATAAACATGGCAAACAGGGGCCATAAATCACATCCAAACCCAAGCCTAACTTAAAATACAGATTTGCTTCCTAAGATTTAGGGATGAACAAATAAGGTAACAAATCCTATGGATGTTCTGAAACATAGGACTCCTACAAGGAGTTAGCAAACAACAAACGTAGAAGTTGCACCATTGTTGTAATTCCTTACTAACCCGGATTTGTGCCCCATCAAAAGGAGGAGTTTTCCTGTAACGCCCCGACGCAGAATATCGTAGCGGTAAACAATTAAATAAATAGTATAGAGCGAGAAATAGAGATCAAACTATTGCACAACTTGGAATAATGCCAAAGTATCCAATTTCATTTATAATTTCACTAATCCTCTATTACAATCACCAATTCACAGCCAAAACTATGGGCCCAGAGTACTTTATTCAAAATAAAACAACTACAATCTAACTATCCATCTAACTGACTACTAAAAGCTTTGGTTGTTTGAAACGACTGGTCACTCCTGGTCTTGCTCATCCCCATCCTCGTGCGTGTGGTAGTCCCCATCAGACTTACCTAAAACACATGAAATAAATAGGGTAGGATGAGCGATAATCACCTAGTAGGACTTAATATCTCGTATAAACAGGTATGCTTTAAGTGATTAATGTCTTGCAAGCAGAATAACTATAGAGAACGATCAAGTATACTCAAGAAAGTAATGTATCGATGGTAAGAGAACAATATTACTTTCACATGAAGATAGCACAACAAGCATAATAACAAATTGGCCATATAACGAAATAGTATGTAGCATTTGCACAAAAGTGCACTAGTCGAGATAGCACATTTGCTCGATCTTCTTGTCATCCGAGAGAACATAGTATAGTGATTGATTGTCTTCGATTAAATCTTGATAGTATGGCACTTGGGTATTATGCCATATACCCTGATCATTAAACCTCCGCGAGTTAAAGCCTTTCGGGCACACCTTCCAGGACTAGATCGGACCCTTTATAATGTTGCCTAATATGATTATGTTTGTTATCTTAAACAATCATATAGATGGCTAAATAGAGTACAAAGAATAGATGAGAGTAATTGAAGAATAGATGAGAGTATAAAGAGAACATGAACAGATAAGAGGAACATGATAATAAATGAGATCAAGGGTTACAATCATAAATCATCGTTAAACAGGTGAATAATAATAGTTGCACAACACCTGGTCGTATGTTGCCAGTCTGGTAGAAGTCACAATCGTCCAATAGCCGTGCTTATGAACACAGGCCAGAGGTATGACGTGATCTCAAGGTAAGAGAGAACCATCTAAGGCCGTTAGATCATGCTGATCCTTAAGGGTAAAATAGGTATTAATGGTACAACCTACTCATCGGCAATGGACGTCTGCCAAAGCCAAGGAGTCTTATGGAGGCCTCGACAAGGTGTTCCTGGTGTAGTCAGGAGTATTCTCAACGGAGAGGTCGTCCAAGCCAAGATAGAAGTGTGTACAGAAACATTTGTCCGTCATACCTCGAGTGCTCGAAGGTAGAGGGACGCGATAGTGGTGTTCAAATCAAACGAGTAAAATGAAGTGAAGTTTATTTAAAATAATAGGGAAATTACATGATTAATTGCACTTAATTACCATATATGTTATTGAGTAATTTTAGTAAGGTCTATGGCAAAATATCATGTTTTGATGTGTGCAAGTGAGAGAGAATCAATGACATGATGAGTGGATTGTACACACATTATTAATTAATAAATCATGTGATTATTCTCAATATAGGTCAACATCTCGTTACTGTTCATGACAATGTAGTACAGTTGCTTATAATGAGTATGGTATATGATTAACTCAATTTAATATGAAAATTAGGATTTCTGTTTGACACAGTGAGAACGCGACGGGGGTACCGGTCGCGTTCAATCACGACGGTTAGGTCGGTCGCATTCACACGAACTGGATCAGGCCAATCGATTGATGTTGCATTCGCGATGGAGTGACCGGTCGCGATTTGAGCAAACAGTTCAGATACATGACGTATCGGTCTGTCGCGTTAAGGCCAATCAGTACAGGGCATGAAGAACGCGACATGTCGGGTCGTCGCGTTTATGTCACGACGTGCCCCTCTGTCACGACCTTCTGAAAATCACGATGTGTCGGGCCATCGCATTCTCAGAGGGTCCGGAAGAGCCCCAAAAGTGAACTGGTTCACTTTGGAATTCGGTCCAATCCTCCATAGACTTGACACAGGGATATTAAAAAATACATATAAATTCATATACATAATGAAAAAACATGAAATCAATTTTGGTTGAAAGTAGACATGCAAAGGTATTAACAGCAAAGAGTAATTAGATTTCTGACAAGGTATGATCATGCTATATACAAGGTATTTTGTGATGAACCAAAAATCTGACACAGTGATAGAAAGCGAATAAATTCAAATAGGATACTTGGTAAAAAATAGGGAAAATGGAATCATTAGATCCCCAACAACATGTAGAGTGTACAGTACAAGTTTCATGTCACGACATCAAGTATGAACATAGAATTAGGGCGAACATGAGGGGACTATCATATGTTCTCAACATAACTTTGGGCATGAAATACCCATAATAGGCACGATAAAAATTAGGGACAACATAGGGCTTTGAAGGTGGGATCATGGTCTACCTAGGGTCGAAGTTAATCTGTTTTTACTTGGGAGATTGCCTACCTTTTCACCTTTGAAATCCTAAGATTTGAATGAGAAGATCGTGAAGAAGCTCCTTATTCCCAGCATCCTCCTTCCTGGTTCCCTCATCCAAAGCCTTCTCTTCCTCGTCCTCCAAGATTTAGAAAGCCAATAGGGTTGTCTAGGGACGAAATAGAGGGTTATTTGTATGTTATAAGTCTCCTATTCACTTTAAAACTCTTCCCCCTCCTCTAACTCTAAATTTCTTATGCTAATCTCCCTATTTCTAGCCTTTATCCATCTATTTGGCATGGGGAGGACTTCAATTTCGGGGCTAAGAGATTAGGATAGGTCTAGAACTCTTTTTAGGATATTTATGAGTTAAAACAATGATTATCTTAAGTCATTTTGATTTATTAATAATTAAAGTACGAAATTATACTTAATTATCTCTAATCCAACATTGGGCTCTTAGCTTTTGGCCCATTAATTCATACATGGACTATTTGTGTAAACTCATCTCCTATTTTATCTTAGTAGGTTTTATTATTCTCATTTAATTCTAATTTAAATTCATTTATAAATTTTAAAAATTTAGAGTTGCTACATCCTCCCCCTCTTAAAAGAAATGTGGTCCGCAAATTTATATGGTCAAAAGAGGAAGAATGACTTACTGAATAGTTTCGGATAATTCCATCTCATTGTTGCTTCGGGTTCCCACATGGCTTCTTCAACTCCATGTTTATTCCAGAGTATCTTTACCAAGGATATGGTCGATTCTGCAACTGTTGTATCTTCTTATCTTGGATTCTGACTGGCTTCTCTCCGTAGGTCATATCTTTGTGCAGGATTATATCATCGTAGCGAATCACATGAGATGGGTCGTACACATACTTCCTCAGCATAGATAAATGGAAAACATTGTGTACGGTGGAATATTTAGGGGGTAACGCTAGACGATAAGCCACTTCACCAACTCTCTCAAGTACTTCAAATGGACTAATAAACCTCGGTCTTAACTTGCCCTTGATTCTAAATCTTTGAAATCCTCTGGTTGGGGATACTTTGAGCAACACATGATCTCCGATTTGAAATTCTAAGTCTCTTCTTCTTTTGTTTGCATAGCTCTTTTGCCTGGACTGGGCTACTTTAAGCTTTTGTGATCTAGGTAGATAATGAATTGCTCTCCACAGAGATAATGCCTCCAGATATTTAATGCAAAGACAACTGTAGCTAGTTATAGGTCATGGACAGGGTAATTGACCTCATGAGGCTTCAACAGTCTAAATGAATAAGCTATCACCTTCTCATTCTGCATTAAAACACATCCTAGACTGATTCCAGATGCAACAGTGTAGACTGAGAATCCTTCGCCCTCAACAGGTCATGCGAGGACAGGTGCAGAAGTCAAGCATTTCTTCAATGTTTGAAATCTCTTATCACATTCCTTGCTCCAAACATAGGGATTCTCCTTTCGCGTAAGAAGAGTAAGGGGTACAACAATCTTGGAGAAATCTTTTATGAACTACCAGTAATAGCTAGCCAGTCCCAAAAAGTTTCTAATCTCCGTAACATTGGTTGGCCTTTCCCAGTTTAGTATGGCTTCGACTTGAAGGATCAACAACAATACCATCCTTGGATATGACGTGGCCTAGAAATGAGACTTCCTCGAGCCAGAACTCACACTTACTCAAATTTGCATAGAGCTTGTTCTTGCGTAAGATCTGTAGAGAGATCCTCAAATGCTCCTCATGCTCTTCCTTCATCTTGGAATATATAAGAATATCATCAATAAACACCATGACGAATTTGTAACGACCCTGAGAACTTGACCCTCGGCCCAAGCTGAGGACCCGATTTTCGCAGTTGCCGCCCATGGATCTGGGGACCCAGAAGGGCTATAACACAAGTCTAACAGAATATGTAAAGGAAATAAATGTCAACTACTGAACTAGGAGCACACATGCAGAAGCAGAAAGGAGAGCGAGACCACAGCGTATCACTGTAGGTAAAGTCCCAACACACACACACTAGTACAAGTAAAAAGGGGGAGGATAGATCCCTTAGGGGCATACCCTGAGACCAAAACCATGTCGCGACCCGTACCTCTGGTCCGACAATGTCGCGACCAAGGGGTCCGTCGCGACCCTGAGGATAGGGCCGAGGGCCCGAGAGGGCCGGGTCTCACGTTCTATCCCCCTTAAAAGGATTTGGTCCTCGAAATCAAATAAAAACTCAGTTTCAACAAAAAGTAGTGCAAGGAAAAGAACAACATACCGATTAATCAAACAAATAAGGGAACTGCTCTTTCATCTCATCCTCGTGCTCCCACGTGGCCTCGCCACTAACGTGGTTCTCCCAAACAACCTTGACCAGTGGAATCTGCCTCATGCACAACTACTACACTCTGCGGTCCACAACTCTGACTGCGTGCTCTGGTACTGAAAAATCTGGTGCAACCTCTAACTATGAGTAGTCTAACACGTGCGACGGATCTGCAACGTACCTCCTCAGCTACAAAACGTGAAAAACCTCGTGCACACCTGCTAACTCTGCCGGAAGATGCAACCTATACGCGACCTCTCCGATCCTCTCTGTAATCGGGAAAGGCCCAATATGCCTTGGACTGAGCTTTCCCTTCCTTCCAAACCTCATGACACCCTTGGTCGGCAAGACCCGTAAGAACACAAGGTCACCCACGCTGAACTGCAACGGCCTCCTATGAACATCTGCATAGATCTTCTGCCTGCAGCCTCTGCCTGACTAAACTGACTGTGTCTGCACACTGCTGTACCATCTATGTTCCCAAAAGTTGCCTCTCACCTACCTCGAACTAGTGAACTGGTGTCCTGCATGGCCGACTATACAAAGCCTCGTATGGTGCCATTCCAATGCTTGAGTGATAACGGTTGTTGTATGCAAACTCTACCATCGGAAGGTGCGACTCCCAAGTGCCACCCCAGTCCAAGCAACAAGCTCTCAAGATATCCTCCAAAGTCTGAATAGTCCTCTCTAACTGACCATCTGACTGTGGGTGATATGCTGAACTCAATATCAACTTTGTACCAAGTGCTCTCTGCAAACTACGCCAAAACCCTGAAGTGAACCTCAGGTCTCTATCGGACACTATGGAAACTGGGGTTCTGTGCAAGAGAACAACTCGATCCACATATAATCTGGCAAACTTGTCCACTGACCAAGACATCCTGACTGGAAGGAAGTGCGCTCACTTGGTCAACCTGTCCACAATCACCCAAATATCATCATGCCTCTACGGAGTACGGGGCAAACCAACCACAAAATCCATGGTGATATCGTCCCACTTCCACTCAAGAATTAGAAATGGCTGCAACTCACCACCAGGATACTGATGCTCAGCCTTCACCTGCTGACAGGTAAGGCAACGAGCGACAAACTCTGCCACGCCCCTCTTCATCCCTGGCCACCAGAAGAACCTCTTAAGGTTATGATACATTTTGGTAGAACCAGGATGAATAGCATACCTCGACCGGTGTGCCTCTGACAACAGCACCTGCCGCGCATCACAGGGAACGTACTGTCCTCGTCCAGCTCAACATCTGGCATTTGCAAAATATCTGCCAACTCTAAATCTGCCTGATGTGCCTTCATCACCTAACCGTACACTAACGGGAGAACTGACAAACTGGTCATCACTGCATGATCTATATACCTCGAAGGGTAGAAAACTCCCTGAGACAAGTCCTCAAACAACCTCCACTCTCTGACCATCAACGAACTCAAGCGAACCCGCCTGCTCAAAGCATCCACCACGACGTTAGCCCTTCCTAGGTGATAGGAGAGGGTAAGGTCGTAGTTCTTCAAGTACTCTATCCATCTGTGCTGCCGTAAGTTCAAATCCTTCTTAGTGAAGATGTACTGCAAACTCTGATGGTCGGTGAAGATCTCAAACGCCTCGCCGTACAAATAGTGCCTCCACAACTTTAGAGTGAACACTACTGCTACCAACTCTAAGTCGTGAGTAGGGTAGTTCTCCACATGCTTCTTCAGCTGCCGAGAAGCATAGGCAACGACCCCACCATGCTGCATCAGCACTGCACCCAAACTTGACCTCGAAGCGTCTGTGTAAACCACAAAACCTCCGGTACCCGACGGCAAGACCAACACTGGCGCTGAAGCCAACCTCCTCTTCAGCTCCTGAAAACTCTACTCACAGTCCTCTGTCCAAACAAATATGGTCTCAAGTCTGGTCAATCTGGTCAATGGCTCTGCAATCCAGAAAAAGTCCTGGATAAACTTCTTGTAGTAAACTGCCAAACCCAGAAAGCTGCCAACCTCTGATACAAATGTAGCAACCCAAAAAATTCAGTATTTAAAATTTTGAAATAATAAATTTCTATAAAAACAGAATAATAGAAACATACATATTATTATCGTATGTGAAAGAACAAATCTAAAAATTTCGTAAAAATTATAAATCAACCCCAAATATTATCCCTAAGTGTTCCATAAAGAAATTCATGCAACGAAAAATCCGATTGGCCAAGTATACGTCGCAACGTGACTAATTATCTAAATTAGGAAACTAAGTCGGAAAACTGTTAACACGGAAAGATAACGCACCCATAAATTAGACAAATCTACCAGAGAGACTTCCAGCGTCATGTAATGATGACCCATTAAGAAATTGGGCCTAGAAAAATAATTCAGACAAAGTTTTAGAAATTGAGGTGACTTATTATTGTAATTAAGGAATAATTCAGAAAACCCATTATCATATGAGCCAAGTAGATTAACAATTAAAAATAAAATGATGGGTAGACTCCAAACAATATGTAATGATAATCCATCATGAGAAAGACCAATGGACGTCCCATAGCCCATGAATAAAATCAACTAAGAAAAATATAATAAAATCCATAAGTCTATTATTCCCTAATTAAAAAAGGAAATCCCATAAGATAAATTTCAATAAATGATGGGCTTTATTAAATGGACCATATAAAATTTATTGGGCCAAAATAGAGATTTTTAAAAGGGAATAATAGGAAAATACCCTAAATTCGTAACTTAAATATTACCTAAATAGAAAAGGGGTAAGAAAATATTAAAATAAGTAGTTTGTGTTGGATTTGGATCCCTAAACCTACCCTAATAGGTTGGCCACGAATTTGGATCCCAACCTAACCCAAATTGGACATGGCAAGCTTGGAAGGTGGAATTAAATAGGAAATCTCGGAATTAAATAGGAATTAGAGTCCTATTAGGAATTAGAAACATAATAGACATAAATACTCTCCTAAACCCTCATGGCTGGCCTTAGCTCGTTGCCAAGAGTTGCTGGACCAGGAGGAGAGGCCAAGGAGGGGGAGAATTCATGGGAAGGAGGCTTCATTAAAGCTTCAACCCGAGTTCTTCAACTTCTAGCCCTAGAAGAGGAAAACGATTAAAGGTAGGCATTCTCATGAGCAAAACTAAACCAATTTCGTATGCAGGTTGATCTAAACCTCATGATTCAAAGCCCTCTTGTCTCATATTTTTCCATCAACCAATTCTTTTGTTCTTAATTTTTGAAGTTCTGTAAACACCATGACCCCGAACCCTCTTCTTAATTCTTGATCTCCATGTATACTGAACCACATGCTATGAAATTTTTATTAGGGATACTGATGCATGTTAGGCTTCTTTTGCCCCTAAAAGCTCTAATTTTCATTCATCCTATCTTGCGAATTAATTCGTTGATCTTATCTATGTACTGTTCCATGTTCTTCATGAATGCATATGACCAAAGCATGTCAAAACCCTATTTGTTTTCCAATCCCTATTTACTGTAAGTACCCACGCATGTCTAGATCAATTCGTAACTAGTTTCATGATTTTTCATCGCTTGTACAATTAGTTATGATTTTCTGAATCACCCTATGTCAAATAGTGTATAGTCTGGCCCGCAATACAATACACTGTTCTTTCCTTCTCGAACTCGGGCACAGACCCTGTGAACACGACGGCCCGACAGGCCACGTTCACAGGGCTATCACAACAGTGCCTTTCATCGTGATCTGATCGCCACAGGGCCTGTCGTCGTGATCTGCTTGCCCGATCTGATGAGCCCATCGCGACCCTCAAGCCACCCCGTCACGATCTGTCGGCCTGATCAGACAAGCCCGTCGCGATCCTTACAAGGCCCTGTCGCGTTCACACTTGACCCTGTCGCGACCTTTGCTGTGGTACGTTGCGATCTCAAATTTTTGCATGAAACCCCCAATCTCTGCAAGTCTTGACTTTCTATCGTAACCCTTTACCCTGTTAACTCTCTTAAACACAGAAAACGAAGCTGTTAATCTTGGACATATTTTAACTAATTAAATTATTCACATGACCCTTTTCATATTCCATGATTCTCTATGTCACAAGCACACACTTGAACCATCCAAGATGGCTAAATTTAGCATAAAAATATTGCATAATGTATCTGGAAATTTATTTCAATAATGTATATTAACTGTCCTATTTTAAATATACTTGTCTACGTTTTCTCTCCAGGATTTGGGAATACCGTAACTGACGCTTCACTATTCTAGAACTCCTCTGGAATGTCAAGCACTTGTTTCTATATGTACACTCTCTTGACTTGGACGAACTCTCCGTCGGATATTCCTTCTGCCGGACTAGTGAATCCTTGTTCAAGGCCTCAGTAAGTCTCCTCTGTCCATGGATTCCCACATGGCCGACGAGCTGGTTGTACCCTAACACCTATGAAACCCTTTAGGGATCAATATTATTCAAACGGCTATTAGAATATCACTCTTATCTTGAATCACGCTAGACCTCTGGACCTGTGCGTAACATGGCCAGCGGAAAGGTAGTGAATTCCCCCTGACTGCCAACACCAATAGCACGTGTTGTGCAACTGCTACTATCGTCTGTTACTCGATGTGTTACGTGCATTGTCCACTAGTTCTCATCTATACTCTACTCGCTCATCTATTCACACTTTCTCTACTATCTCTTCTATTCATCTAGTGCTCTTATCTATTTCTTGGTACTCTCTATTAGCCATTAATTGATTGTCTAAAGATAAACAAAATGACCAATGCCAATGCAATAGGGCCCGATCTGGTCTTGGGGAGAGCGCCCGAAAGTGCCATTTGCCCATGGGAGTTAAATGATCAGGATGTCGGCATTACATCCAAGTGCCATACTATCAAGATTAATCTAAGACAATCAACACAAAGTGCTATATTCTCTCGTTGTCTATTGACGACAAAAGTGCTATATTCTCTCTCAGTTATCTACGGATAACCAAAGTGCCATTACTATCTCGATTGACGGAAGTTAATGAAAAGTGCTATACTATTTCGATTGATAAGAAAATCAATCAAAGTGCAATTTACTCTCTATATGGCCAACTACTTTCTCTCTCTTTGCTATACATGTTACTTGCTATTAATGTTTGACGTTGACATTATTTGCCATCGTGTTGTTATCATTTCTATCGTGACTTGACTTTAATCATCGTGCTATACTTGATTCATCTGCTATCTGAACCATGTTACTTGTGCTATTACTTTCTCGACTTTACATGACTCGCACTATCATTTATTACTCTACCTTTTAAAGCACTAATTAATTAAAGCCTGCTTGATTCACGAGATTTAAGTCCTACTGGGCATTATCGCTCACCCTTCGTTATTTTTTATTGTGTCTCAGGTAAGCTAGATGACGTCACACACACCAATGGGACGGGACCAGAGTGATGAGCAACCTTGAGTCAGTTGATGAAGTTACCCTAGTGCAATGGAGTCTAGTAGTTATTACTTTAGATTTCTTTTCAATGTAATGATGTCATTGAGCCGTATATATCTTCTCCGAATTAGTGGTTGTAATAGTCTTAATGAATTTCAATGAAATGAAGAGTTTATTTCAATTATTGTTCATTAGATGCTCTGAATTATTCAACTGTTGTACATTTTACTCTACTATGTACTTTGCTCACATCTCCCCGATTTATTCCGCTGCTAAATTGGCGGGGCATGACAGTTGGTATCAGAGCCTAGGATGTCCTTATTAGGATATTTTTGGTCCTAGGATGTTCTAGGTGAACTACCATGACACGTGTCTAAGTCAGCCACCATACCTATGTGAGGATTGGGTAGGACCATGGTTAAGATTTGAATACATTTATCTATACATATGTATAAACTTAATATTACTTTAGCATCCTAATGCCCACCTTATTCTTGAAAGGACTCTTAATGGACGCCGACATGGGATCAACCTAGAGGCTAGTTCTGGCATGTCAGCAAGCCACTCAACTGCTAGAAAGAGCTCTGGAAGTGACTAAGGAGATTAAAAAGGAGACCAATCAGAATGGGAAGAGAAGATATAACCATGGCATGAAGGCCAACCAACAAGTGGATCGTAATGATGAGATCATTTGCCTTCATTGTCACAGGGCGGGTCATGTGGCCAAGGAGTGTTGGCGAAAAATTGGTGCATGCCTACGATGTGGCGACTCAAGGCATCAGCTGCTAGATTGTCCACTCTTAGAAGAATCAGCTACTAGCGTGAAAAATCTCAATTCTATGACAAAGGGGAAGCGACCAAACAATGGTAAAATAAAGAATAAGAAGAAGGTGTTGAAAAGGGAACGTGCTACTCGTTCTAAGGGTAATAAAGGAGAAGATACAGTAAATAGCAAGAGAATGAAAGGGGAAGTGGAGCGGAAGGAAGTTTGTGAATTTTGTGAAAATCCAAGGCATCAGGTTAATAACTGTTGGAAGAAATTGGGCAGATGTTTGCGATGTGGAAGTCAACAACATCGAGTCATCGATTGTCCAATAAAGAGGAACCAAACTCCACGCCAAGAACGATTATGAGTCCTTGTGGATATAAATCATGCCAGTGAATATGGATAAGGTATCATCACTAAACTCTTAGTTAATTACCTATTATTTTCACGATAGTAAAGCCCTAAGTGGGGGAGATGATGGAATGAAACATTCAGAGTAAATTGGTAATCGTATCATATCATATGAATTTGGGGACCAAATTCTTGTCAAGTGGGGGAGGATGTAGCAACTCAGAAAATTCAATATTTAAAAATTTGAAATAATAAATTTCTATAAAAACGGAATAATAGAAACATACATACTATTATCGTTTGTGCAAGAACACATCTAAAAATTTTGTAAAAATTATAAATCAACCCTAAATATTACCTCTAAGTGTTCCATGAAGAAATTCGTGCAACAAAAAATCTAATTGGCCAAGTATACATCGCAACGTGACTAATTATCTAAATTAGAAAACTATGTCGGAAAACCATTAACACGGAAAGATAACGCACCCATAAATTAAACAAACCTGTCGGAGAGACTTCCAACGTCATGTAATAATGACCCATTAAGAAAATTGGGCATAGAAAAATAATTCAGACCAAGTTTTAGAAATTGAGGTGACTTATTATTGTAATTAAGGAATAATTCAGAAAACCCATTATCATATGGGCCAAGTAGATTAACAATTAAAATAAAATGATGGGTAGACTCCAAACAATATGTAATGATAATCCATCATGAGATATTAGACCAATGGACCTCTCATAGCCCATGAATAAAATCAAGTAAGAAAAATATAATAAAATCCATAAGTCTATTATTCCCTAATTAAAAAAGGAAATCCCATAAGATAAATTTCAATAAATAAGGGCTTTATTAAATGGACCATATAAAATTTATTGGGCCAAAATAGGGATTTTTAAAAGGGGAATAATAGGAAAATACCCTAAATTCGTAACTTAAATATTACCTAAATAGAAAAGGGGTATGAAAATATTAAAATAAGTAGTTTGTGTTGGATTTGGATTCCTAACCTACCCTAATAGTTTGGCCACGAATTTGGATCCCAATCTAACCCAATTCGACATGGCAAGCTTGGAAGGTGGAATTAAATAGGAAATCTCAGAATTAAATAGGAATTAGAGTCCTATTAGGAATTAGAAACATAAGAGACATAAATACTCTCCTAAACCCCAATGGCCGACCCTAGCTCATTGCCAAGAGTTGCTGGACTGGGAGGAGAGGCCAAGGAGGGGGAGAATTTGTGGGAAGGAGGCTTCATTAAAGCTTCCACCCGAGTTCTTCAAGTTCTAGCCCTAGAAGAGGAAAACGATTAAAGGTAGGCATTCTCATAATCAAAACTAAACCAATTTTGTCTGTAGGTTGATCTAAACCTCAGATTCAAAGCCCTCTTGTCTCATATTTTTCCATCAAGCAATTCTTTTGTTCTTAATTTTTGAAGTTCTATAAAGACCGTGACCCCGAACCCTCTTCTTAATTCTTGATCTCTATGTATACTGAAACACATGCTACGAAATTTTTATTAGGGATACTGATACATGTTAGGCTTATTTTGCCCCTAAAAGCCCTAATTTTCATTCATCCTATCTTGCGAATTAAGTCATTGATCTCATCTGTGTACTATTCCATGTTCTTCATGAATACATATGACCAAAGAATGTTGAAACCCTGTTTGTTTTCCAATCCCTATTTTCTTAAAGTACCCACGGATGTATAGATCAATTCGCAACTAGTTTCATGATTTTTCACTACTTGTACACTTATTTATGATTTTCTGAATCACCCTGTGTCAAATAGGGTAAAGTCTGGCCCGTAATCCAATACACTATGTAGGATCGAAAAA